>PVJO010011741.1:30282-58512 GCA_004026905.1 Hystrix cristata
GGTTGGACCAGTCTGCATTCCCACCAACAGTGGAGGAGGGTTCCTTTTTCCCCGCAGCCCCGCCAGCACTTGTTATTGGTTGATTTCTTGATAATAGCTATTCTTTCTGGAGTGAGATGGTATCTTAGTGTTGTTTTGATCTGCATCTCTCGAATGACCAATGATGTTGAACATTTTTTCATATATTTATTTGCCATTTGTAATAGCTAAGTCTTGGAAACAACCTAAATGCCCAACAACTGATGAATGGCTAAAGAAGATGTGGTTTTTCTACACAATGGAGTACTACACCACCATAAAAAAGGATAAAGTAGAGTCACTTGTATGTAAATGGATGTTCCTTGAGAACATACTATTAAGTGAAATAAATCAGACACTTATCAGTACATATCGAATTGTTTCTCTGATATGAGAAACCATAAGTGTAAATAAGGACAAAGGGGTAGAATAGATATTATGTTTTTTTAAAAAAAGAGAGAGATAGTATTCAAAAGAGAGGAGAACTAGATAGGGAAAAGGGGGATAAAGAGGAAGGTTAAAAGAAAAGTAAGATGAAAGGGGAAAAATGGTAAAGTGTAACTACACTTGTTGCAAATAGGGAGGGGTGGGTGAATGGAAGGGAGAGGAGGGGAAGGGGGGAAGAGGGGGGAAAACCAAGATGTATCATGTACAGGTACAAAATAACCATGCTGATTATGATCATTATGTATACAATGTACCATTACATGTTCTTGGTAAAAAATAAAAAATTAAAAAAAAAAAGAAAAAGTAAAAGCTTTCTCTTTAAAATCAGGAACTGGAAGAGGTGGTCCACTATCACCACACTGCTTCTTAAATAACATAGTACTAGAAATATTGGCCAGAGCAGCCAGGTAAGAGAGAGAAATGAAAGGCATATGCATAGGAAAGGAAGAAGTTAACCTATCTTTATTTGCACATGACTTGACCCTTTACACAGAATATCCAAAAATTTCCACCAGAAGACTGCTAAGATGAAAAGAGAAATTCAGCAAGATAGCATGGTACAAAGGCAAGCCTCAAATATCAGTAGCATCCCAGTACACCAATAATGAACACTTTGAGAAAGAACTTAGGACAACAGTCCCATTCAAGGGGTTGGGGATTTAGTTGAGTGGTAGACTGCTTGCCTAGCAAGCACAAGGCCCTGAGTTCGATCCCAAGCACCAGCCCCCCAAAATGCCATTCACAATAAAAGCAAGAAAAATTAAATATTTAGGAATTAACCTAAACAAGGAAGTGAAAGGGATCTACAATGAAAACTACAGAACTCTGAAAAAGATGAAAGAGGATGTTAGAAAAATGGAAAAATATCTCCTGTTCTTGTATAGGCAGAATGAACACTGTCAAAATGGCCATAATTCCAAAGGTGATACACAGATTTAATGCAATTCCAACCAGAATATCAACAACATTCCACACAGAAGAGGGGAAAGTAATCTTAAAATGCATATGATACCTGAGGAGACCCAGAATAGCCAAAGCAATCCTGGACAACAAGAGCAAAGAAGAAGTCATTACAATCCAGAATTTCAAGTTATATTACAAAGTTACAATGATAAAACCAGCACACAAACAGACACGCGGTTCAGTGGAACAGAATAGAGGGTGCAGAACCAACCACGGGCACCCTCAGCTACCTGATCTTTGACAAAAGGCCAAAACATGCATTAGAGGAAGGACAGCCTCTTTAGCACATGGTGCTGGGAGGCCTGGCTATCTATATGCCGAACAGTGAAGCTAGACCCGTATCTCTCACCACCTACTAAATCAAAATCAAATGGTTCGAAGTTCTAAATGTCAAAAACAGAAATGCTCTTCTGGAGGATAAAATAGGTAGAACTCTTGAAGACATATTCACAGGCAAGGACCTTGTGAGCAGAATACTAATTGCATAAGAAACGACATTAAGTATCAACAAATAAGATTATATAAAATTAAAAATTCCTGAACAACAAAGGAAAAACAATGGAATGAAAAGAAAACCTGAACAATGGAAAAATTGCCAGCTGTACCTCCAACAGAGAATTAATACCTAGAATACACAAATAAATAAAAAATAGACTCCCCCCAAATAATAAAAGAGGAAAACACAAAATGGGCAACCGAAATGAATAGACATTTCTCTGAAGAAAGAGTACAAGTAGCCAATAAATGCATGAAAAAATGTCCAACATCTCTGGTCACTTAGATAAATAACAATTAAAACAATATTGAGATGCCATCATTCTGCAGAAAGAGTGGATATCTCCGAGAAATCAAATAATAACAAATACTGGGTGCTAGGGAAAGAAACTCTATTGTTGGTGGGAGTTCAAAGTAATAGAATACTATGGAGATCCCTCAAAAAAATAAAAAATAGAAATTCCATTTGACCCAGTTCTTCTCCTTTAAGGTATCTTCCTGAAAGAGTTAGACACCCTATTACAGTGATACCCAAATACTTTTGTTTATAGCAGCACAACTTTAATAGTTAAATCTTGGAAGTGGCCTGTGTGTCCATCGGCAGATGAATGGATAAAGGCAATGTGATATTTATACACAACAGAATACTAATCTGCCATAAAGAATGATAAATATGAGTCATTTGTAGGAAAATGGGTGCCCCTTGAGACCATGTTAAGTGAAATAAATCAGACACACTAGCTTAAATATCTCATTATTTATCTTATACGTGAAGCCCAAACTATAGAGAAAGAAAAAAATGAAAGCTACATAATAGGAAGTAAGGCGATAAATCTTTCTCAAACTGGAAGAGAATGAAGAGATGGAGGGAGGGGCAAGGGGAAGGAAGGAAAGGGAAAGGGGATGGAAAAGGGTATTGAGACATGTTATGTGTGTGTACCAGCTCCACACAAGGAATGCGAACACCGTGTTCAGCAAACACGTGCTAATAAAAAAGACGTGTCGTGTACATATACCAACTATCCACACTGAGTGTATCCATAATGTAACACCAACATTTACTAATAACCCCCCAAGAAAGATAGCCAGCTTTCGCCAGTAGACTATGAGAGACCCCAGAGAAGTGCCATTTCTTATCTTCACGCTCTCAATTTCTATCCTGCTCTCCGACATGTAAGACATGTCCACACCGTCTTGCTTAGGTGACTAAATGTACGAGGAATACCATAGCTGTGATGCATTTGCAAGGACAGATAACTAATGGTTCTGCTATTTACCTCTCCCAATCCAGTGAAAGGAAAATAAGAGAAATTTCCTTGCCGTAGTTCTAGAAGGCAATTTTTCCTCGAGGGTAGGTGAAAGATACAACTCACACAGACAGGCTGCTTTGTTGAAACTTTGATATATGTTGTCTTTTTTATGGAACACACTTCAAGTATGACAATTACATTCCTACGACATAGTGAGGGGTGATGGCTAAGACAGAGAGCTTGGTAATTGGTGTCAGGCGAAGCAGCAGGAAGGTTTGGAACCTCACAGTACACATTCAGTTCTCTACGTTCTAGAAGTCTCAGTCAAGTCACTAGAGACTCTTGCTTTTGTAGTCACATGAATGAAGTTAATATTCAACTCGCAGGTATGTTTTGAGTCAGTCTGTGAACTTTTATGTGAATATGCGCTTCGTAAAATGTCATGTGGCTACTCAGATACATGTATATACGTATAGGTAGGGTATATATTTATTTATTTCTAATTTTATTATTTTAATATTGAATATTATATGTGAAATGGGCTTTCATGAGCGTAAACAAAAACCCCCCAAGTGTAACATAGATATACAGGGCCTGATGTATAGCCAAGAACTGGGGTGGAATTTTCCCTTTGCACTAAAGATCATAGATGAGAACCTGTTCCAATTTTAAAGACTCTAAGAGAAGTAACCATTTTGATTGTTCAGATGTCTTCACACTTTGTACTTACACATATGAAGCAGTATAAGAGTGTGTATTTTTTCAAAATACGCAGGCAGTCATTGGTGTGGTAAAGATGACACAAATAGACGGTTTCTTTTTTCTTATGAAAGTTGATTCCAGGACTGATACTCGATATCTTCCTCACTCCCATGGAATAATTCAAGTTGTTTCCCAGGGTGTTGCAAAATTTAATGCTTCTGGTTGTGATTATTTCCAGGAAAAGGAATTGTTCCTGCAAGAGAATGTGCCAGCTTGTGGGATTATGCAACTCCACACGCTGACCCAAATGGAGTTTCGTCTGCGTAGTGAGCAGTGGGCTGCTTGGGGTCTTGTGTGTCGCTCATCTGCTCCAGCTTGGTGCGGCAGACGGATGGGGCCAACAGCAGGCTTCTGGGAGAGATGGTATAGGAAGTAAACTGCCACACGTATTAGGAGGAATCCAGTCCATTCCACTCAACCCCCAGGCGAAGGGTTAACAACAGAATGGTACTCACAAGGCATTTCTCATGAGCTGGAGCTTGAGGAGGGTGTGTAGAAGGGCTTGCTAAGGAGGTAGAAATCCAGAGCAATTGTGTGTTAGGAATGCAGGCAGTGGGTAGGTGTCATGGTGAGATGGAGACTGGGTAAAACTGCCTCAGCTATTAGGCAAACTGAGTTCCTGGCAATCCGCTTGAAAATAACATAAGTAAATGTCAATTTTAGAGGTATGGTATCCAGAGTAAGTTTCCCAAATAAAAATCCAAATACACTGAAAAAACATGGATCTGACTGCCAAATATGAGGTGTAAATATGTACTGCATCTCAGAGAAAGGGCAGCACTGGATAGCATCGTTTGAAGCCGAGTCCAAGGGTCTTGGTGTTAGCATTCCTGATGTAACCTAGAAAAATCTCTGAGGACTGGGCCCCTGTTGAGCGTGTAGCAAGTAAAGTTGTCCTGGTTTGGGAAAGCAGAGGTGCGTGGGCAGCTAGGCAGAGACTTCCATTTTGGGTATTGCAGGATGAAAATAGTGATTTTCTAGTATAGTAATGGCTAGAGAATCATCATCTGTCTTCTGTGCCTAGCTGATCACCCTTTTAGAATCACTTTCTTTGAAAAATGAGGCCTGTAGTGGTCTACACCCTGCTTTTAGGAGCAACATTACTTTCTCCAGAGTTTTAGGACTAGATTTCTAACTGAGATTTTACCTTGAAGGCTCTAGTGATGAGTTATTCGAGTTTCATGGGAGAAATTAATGTTTCCCAAATCTAGCTGCCTTCCAGCTGGCAGACGGCACTGGCCGCCTCAGAATTCAGGCATTTGGAAGAAGCTTTGAATTGGCTACCTCCCTGCCTCTTAAGTCTGAAACCTTCTTGGATAGTAGGTTAGAAAACATGTTTTTGGCTGAACAAGATTAATATCTTTTAACTACCAAAGCTCTAAACTAACATGAAATAGACCAAGTAAATAAAACAAGGTTTAAAAAAAAGACATTTTAGTTCTAACTTAGAAGTTATCTAAGTTATCTCAGCAACAATGCTAAGACTAAGGAGGCTAAGGAGAGATTGTTATTAAATGGTGTGTTTTGACTCTACAAAGATCAAATTGACAATTCATTTATTTGTGACCAACTCTGGCTTGGTCAGTAATTGGGTGGTCCAGTTGCCCAAAGACTGACCTAAGTGCTGCTCCTACCTGGACATCGTGTAGGTCCTAAGTCAGGAGTCAGAAAGGAGTATTGGTATTAGCATGCTCACATTTACTCTTGACCATCATTATTTAAATTTCCTTCTAGGTTTTGGTAGAAAAGACTACTGCAAGAAAATGCTCAATTTCATTCTTTAAAATGTGGCTACTTTGTAGAAACCACCTCGGTGTGGTTCCTTCACCTGCAAAATGTAGATAGTGATGACTATTTCTAGGCTTGCTGTGATGACCATAACAGATAATATAGATGACGAGTTGTGAGACAGAGGTGCTCGAGATACAGCAGTTATTATTATGTTATTATCTGCTATGAAGCAGAGATCAGACTGGCACAGCAGGCCAAGATCTAAGAGAGTTGTTGCTTGCAGTGTCGTGAATTCACAGCGCCTGCTCTGTGATAATAAGTAAAAGGTCTCAAGGTTGGTGGACATCGGTCAGAATGAAATGTTTCCCTCTGGATACATCTGGAACTCAGCTGTGGGAAAGGCCCACTCCCTTTCTTCCTTTTAAGGACAACCACCATAAACATCAGATAAGGATTAGCCCATGGCCTCTTTTCCCAGTTCTCATACCACAGCAAACCTTTGCTAGGGTCTTCCGGGTGACATTTCTAAGTCTACCATTCCATTTCCTACTGGGAAAATAGATTTGATAGCATCCCCCACTGTCTGAAGTTCTGCATCTTATTCTAGCCTCTCAGAGTGAGGGCTTAAAAGACTTGAAGATTAATGGCAGTTTATTAACTCTTAGATTCTTTTCCTGCAATTAAACTTAATGACCAAGTATAATACTTTTCAGAATATCAAAGTAACTCATAATGTATATTTATATTCCTGAATAACTTTGGGAATATTGTAGCTAATAAAAATGTCAAGTACTAATATAAAAGTGTATTTAACTTTCTTTATTCTTTCCATATAATTTTAAAATAAATACAATATTCTCTGTCACAAATTCTCAGAACCTCTAAATTCATTGATTCATACCAGAAAGATCAGTGGCTGATATGCCTCAAGTACTACGTTGTTGTTTTGCTTACTGAGAAACAATAATGAATAGATAAATTCCCTAATCCTGCCCTCCTGAAACTTAAGATCTAGTAAAGGAAATAGAAACTAAGCAATAATTCAATTTAATATGAGGGAGGAAAGATTGTTTTTCATTAAAGTCAGGAAGCCAGGGGAAAGGAGTGTTTTTGCCTGGTACAGAAGAATATCTTGATGACTTCTCTCACTTTGATAAGGTACATCTTCAGAATAACCTAGATAAATTCTAAATACACACACGTACACACACACACACACACACACAAACACAGACTGTTGTCCGAGCTTCACCCCAGAACTTCCACTTTTATTTCTCGGGTAGAACACAATCATTGGGATTTTCATAATGCTTCCTGGGTATTTGTAACAGTTTTGCTATGATGAAGAAGCACTTGACAAAGACAGAACAGAACATGAGAAGAAAGGAAACAGGAGAGAAAAGAGGTGGTGAAGATGATAGCAGTAGGAAGAAGAGGCGCAAAGTAGGCTGAGGACTGAGAGACGGGGCACGTGAGTCCAAGAATATTTAATTGGCTGTGCTACGATGGGGGTGAATGGCTTCTCTCCACTCCCACCACTAAACTACCCCCACTTTGGCAAAATCGGAGTCACACAGCTGTGTTCTAGTCCATGAAAGAATGAGGATCATATTCTGTGAAGAGCAAGGAGGTGAACAAAGGAGAATGCTTAAGTAGCAAGATGCAGGTAACTCCCCCTGAGACTATGGTAGAGATTCAGATATGGAGCAGTCAATAAAAATTATGTCCTACTAATTCACAGAATATCTAGGAGATTATGGGCCTCCATGTGTAAAGTGAAAGCTCAGCTCATTTGTATTTAAATGGTACAGAAAATCATGATCCAGTAATTCACAAGAATGTGAGCATTGCCAGGGAGCTTCACTTACGGTAATGAATTGCGTGACACGGAAATGAGAGCAGCAGAAAGGAAAATGCCGAGTTCATGAGGCAGGTCGAGGTCAGGACGCATTTTCTGGGGAAACAGACATTTGAGATAAGACCGTGCAGAAGCCTTGCAGGAAGAAATGCGTGTGGGGGTGCTATGCATATGTGGGTGTGTGTGCATGTGCATGCATGTGTGAGTGCCCGCGCAGCAGAAATTAAATAAATATGAAGATGGCAAAATTGAGAAGGAACCATACAGAGATGAAACAGAAGGCAGGCAAAACCAGATCGTGTGTTAGGCAGAATGTGACGGATTCCAGCCACAGGAGATGCTGGAATCTAGCAAGAAAGAGTAGGAAAGAGCAGACAAGGCAGAAGTAAGAGGATTCGATGAAAAAGCTAACAAGGTTCTGCCCACACACAAACACTGTTTTTTCAAACTGCCCCTACAAAAATCATCCCCTTGCCATCTCACTATGTCATATCTATAAGTAAAGAGACGACTAGATTATTTATGAAAACCCACATGCAGAGAACAGCTGCACAGCGGTTACTTAAGAGCTTAGGTCATGCCATGCGACTGGCTGGGTACAAACCTTGACTTTAGTAAACAAACAAAGGGACCGTGAGCAACTTCTTCTCCTTCCTTTCTTTGGCTGAGAGAGGGAATGTCTATCCCCTCAAAACATTTAGGGAAAATAGTTTAAGTAATGCGTATATCAATTGCTCATTCCGAGTCATTAGTGTGAAGGTTTGTTAGCATGTGATGATATCATATGTAATGGTATATTTTGATTGTCCTCTGGGAAATGTGAAAGTGTTCTTTATAAAATGCAATGAATCGACTAAGAAATCAATCATGTCATTGTGTTAGCCAAGATCTCCTATTTATGGAATAGGGACAGAAAGAATTTAACACACTTTTGCCTCAAGTGTTCTCGTTAACTTTTTTATTTGAATCAATTATTAAAACATTCATTGAACCTATCTCTGGGAATGTTATCCTATACGTTGAAGGGACTACAATGACGAATCACAAATAGCTATGTCCCTTAGGCCACTTGCAAAATGAAATATGAACGATGGAGGCATAAAAATCACCAAATTATAAAGTAAAACTTGGTTAAATGCCTTAAGAAAGCTAAAAAGAAATGAAGTTACTTAACAGTAGGGTAACTTCACAGCAGGATAAAGAAGGAGCGATTAAATTCTGCCAAACTACATATTGATTTTAATATTTTTCTGAAAATTTAACTTCTGCAAAAGTTTCTTCTATTGTTAGTATCTGGGAGTTCTAATTATGATCGCTGAAAGTGAAACAATTGAAACAAGATTTTCTTTTAAGGGCTGAGCAACAGACGGACTTTTCCCACTGGGATAAAAACATAACAAGATAGTTCACATCAGTGTAACAGATATAAACATAGAGAAAGTGGATCAGAAGATGAGTCGTGGTAAAAGAGGACTGAACAAGCAGTGTAGTCACTCTGCAGCAGTCGGGGTGGACTCTTAGGCTTTGGTAGATATTCCTGGCCCTCACCGTGAAGTCACTCCAGACCTGGAGACGCAGACAGACGCCTTGCCATTGTGACACTAACCCTACATAGAGCTGCGCTGTGGAACGTGTGCCCCCATCGGCAAGAGAGCCACTCGCAGGGGAGCTGCCCCGTCTGACATGTGCCGCAGCAGATTCCCTACATGTGAGTCCATGTCAGTGAAGCAACCTTGGGTTAGGATTTGGCTTCCTATGCACATCTGTTACAGGGACTCAAGGGGCTGATTTTTAGAGACTTTGAGTATGTCCAGTTCTCATAAAACTGTAGTAGCTCCTGATTGTGATTTGGCATCTTGTTATTTTGGCTGCATGAAGAAAACAAGTGGTACATAAGCTCAAGTGTCAGGTTGTGCGAAGAGGAGGTCTCTTGTAAATTCAAAAACGATGCATTAAAACACTAGTTTCGCGATTGTAGCTCATGCTAATTCATCCCAAGATGGATATGTTCTTGTGTGATGACAAAATTAGATACATGAGCCTGCAGTCCTGACTGAGATCATGAAAGATGACACCTGCCAAGTGCGTATAGCTTTTCCACGCAGGATCGCGAAACACTCGCTGTGCTTTGCGCCAAGTCCGTAACGCTGCTCATGCGGACTTTCGGTCCCCTGAAGCTTTGGTTTAGCTCTGTGTTCAGACCTTTTCAGCGATCCCCCCAAAACTGGACAGAAGCCACTTCCTGGGTGGTATATTTGTTACAGCACAATGTCTCTAACATTTATTTTACACAATGCCCTACAATAAATTCACCCCTAACTACAACGATTTAAGTAACATAAAAAGGAAAAATTATTTCTCTGAGATTTACCGACTCCAAATGGGAAGCATGGTTGCTTCAGTATGGGCAGATCTTTTTCGCTTCATGAAACTATGCAAGCACTCAGGCCTTGCAGTATCTATGCCATCAGAATACAGATTACGTTTCCGGATCCACGAGGGCTGGTTCTGCCATTGCCGTTTCTCCATTTCCCTGTAAGAGGGAAAGAGGAAATCTAGGATAAGGACCCAAATAGACTATTAAAGCACAGTGTACCTGCATTACCAGGTCTCTGTGAAGACTAAGTAAATTAATACATGTATGTATTTTAGCAAAAGTATCGGATATCTACATGGTAAGAACTACATGAATTACTATGACAAACCTCACTGTGAAGTTCTTAATTATATTTAATAAAAATAGTTATCTCACATATCTGTGGTGAGGTTCAAATCAGAGAATAGACATTCATCACCGAGTAAAATGTAGTAGAGATGTTGGTGGCTGTTACTGTTATTCTTATATGATGTATGATCACATCTTCTATGTATGAGGTTGAAATTACTATTGTCCACATATTTTCAGTATTTTAAGACTTAATGCTTTCAGACCAGGGTTGATACTTTTCTCTCTCTCTCTGTATCATTTCTAAATTATTATCTGTGATTATTTATATGTAATTATAGGTTAGCATATATTTGCCATCTTACAGCTTAGACAATTGACAATACTTGTGAATACGAGGTCCTGGTTTCTTTGTCTATTAATTGTGAGGTTACTCAAAATTCTTCCCCCAGTCACTTTCAGATTTAAAATCTAGTTCATAACTCAGCAAGTCTTTACAGATAATAGGAAAATAGAATGCTACACTAGAAGAGCAGCATAGCTTAGACTTTGCTGAATTTTCACTAAACAACCAAGGCACGCCTTAAAAGGATTGCTCGGCCATCATTGATCTCTGATAATCAAACTAAAACACATGTACCAAAAACACCTCCTTTTGCTGTTGTTCTGAGACAGTATCTTGCTATGTGGTACAGATCAACATGTAGCCCAGGCTGCCCTCTGGCTCACGATCATCCTGCCTCAGCCTCCGGAGTGTTTGGGATTGTAGGCGCACCCTACCAGAACAGGCTCAGGACGTCTGCTCTTTTATGTCCTGTTCTTATGTCCTGGCTTACATACAAAAGCAGCAGTGTCTAGTAGATAACCATTTATTAATTAGATAACGGCAATAAAAATACATAAGAAAATACGATGAGTAAATAATTTTATTAGAAGTATAAACCTAGTAACATAATAGAAATTAATTATGGATCAAAAACACTTTATGACCACAAAGATGATTCCTAAGACTTTGGCAAAATTTAGAAGAAAGTAAATTATCTTGGATAAGATAAACATTTTATAGAACTCAAATATTATAGACTATCTCATTTGATTTTTGTAAATCAATCAAATATTGATTTATTTTAATAAATATATCAAATATTGATTTATTTTAATAAATAAATATATCAAATATTGATTTATTTTGATAAATAAATATATCAAATATTGATTTAAAATAAATAAAATATTTATTTTAAAGATGTAGAAATTTTCATCCTTGCATATTGATACAAGCTGGTCCAAAATAATTCTAATAATCAGGGATTTAAAACCTACTGAGTCTGTGAATTAAATTGATAGGTATTTGATTTAAGTATCTTCTTTCCATCAAATTCCTGTTTCACAATATATGGCTATATCTGAAAATGCTGACTCCCTTTTATTTCACTTTTCTCCTCCATTAAAGGTTTTCAATTACTTCTCTTGTCAGAAAAGGAACAAATGATCATAATGAAAATCTTAATGTCTCAACCAAAAGAACAGCAAAGCATCCTGCCTCTGTTAGAATTAATACATTGAAGGAGTCAACCTTCTTTAGTTAGGGCATGAGTTCATGCCAATGAACTTAAAGTCACCCTCCTTAAACTGTTGTTACTCTATCTACTTAAGTGGACAAAAACTCACAAGGTCCATCAAAAAAGGTAGCCAGCCTGTCTTATTCAAGAATAGCCTTTAAGAATAGCCCTCTCATTCAAGTGTAGGTCGGAACCATGCTTACGAAATTTTGAATAGGAAATGGAAAAAATCATCCCTAGGTAATATATTGACTCTTGTGGATGAAGTTTGACTGAGGGTTAAGTACCCACCTGCTGGACAGAATCGGTTCCAAGAGCTGACATTCATGTAGGTATTTCTGGACCCCTCAGTGATGAGAGAGGCAGTTACAGAAGATAAAGGTACTTAATTTACTGGGTTCTGTTGATTTGATTTGCTGAGCAATTATCGCTACCATCAACAGCATCACCAAGATCAAAATCTTCATTTATGAAACTCATTCCTAGGGGCTACCTTGTTTCTCCTAGATGTCAATAATTACTTCAATTAGACAGGAAAATATTTCCATTTTCTAGGAGAGGAAATTTATTCATGATGGATGATATGGCTTATCTCAGGTCATGTACATGAGCAACACAGATACAGCATAGCATAGAGGGCAGAACATAGATTTTCTAGAAAGTTCTCTGAGGTAATTCTTTTGACTCTACATCTCAAGCATTTTCTATGATGACTTACAACATGTTTTGATTTTGTTTTGTTTTGTTTTTTTTGTTTTTGTTTTTGTTTTTGGTGCCGGGGATTGAACTCAGGGCCTTGCGCTTGCTAGGCAAGCACTTTAACCACTGAGATAAATCTCCAGCCTACATGATTTTAAAGTTGCCTTTCATATGTGATTTATCTTCTTCATTTAACACTTATTTTCAAGGCTCATTATAATTGTTACAATGTCATTCATTTCTTTAGAAGTCATCTAATTAATCTTCTCATGGGATGCCTTCAGACAACTGAGTGTGTGTCCATAACTGTTTTTGCATCTGTGGTTATTTTCTGATCTATGGCTACATCTTTCTTTCATTATCTTTGTAAACACTCCCTAATTTTACCATGATGAGATTAGTGTGAATTTCCTCAGAGTTCTCCAAGTGTTCCCATGGAGTGGGTATCACGGTATAAGGGCAGCCATCCTAGGACATCTAGCCTTACCTCTCCACACAGTATTTGAAAACATCTTAGCTACTTAAGTGAGGTTATAAAACATCTGTTTAAGACTCCTCTTCTCCATAATAGTCAGTAATCCCAGAGATCCCACTGTTCTACTCTCCATGGACTGATACAACTGACATCAAATCATAGTTCCATAGCTCTTTGTGGACTGGAAACACTATGTTTGTTTCTAAACTGGGAATAAATACTGCATTGTGAAAACTGTGATCTTTTTATTATAATTTCCATAGTTTTTCTTTTCCCAGAATGCCTTGTGGTTAGAATCATTTAAAATGTAGCCTTTTAGTTTTTTTTTTTCCTCTTAATTGTATACCTTTAAATTACCTCCATCTCTTCATAATGGCTCAATAACTTATCAGGATGTGTGTACCACAGTTTATTTATTCCTTCACCTACTAAAGGTCATCAGTATTCCCTCCACATTTTGGCAGTTGTGAATAAGCTTCTATAAACATTTGTGTTCAAGTGTTTGTGTGGGCTTGAGTTTCAACTTCTCTGGGACTGTGCTAGGAAATGTGATTGCTGGTTTGTATAGTAAGAATGCTCTGACTTATGAACATTTGAGTTGCAAACTTTTGCAGGTATGAACTATGAACGGACCTTGTATTATGAACATAATTTGTATTGCAAACATGTACTTTACACGTGAACAAATCATGGAAGTAGCTCACGTGTCTGCAGGACAATGTCACGGTTGTGCTGCTGTGTGCCTCCCGCACAGCGAGACAGTGTACAGTAGTCCAGTGCTCAGTCGGAGCACAGGATGTCTGGAGGCGAGAGAAAAAGCCGTGGTGATGTGGAGGGGACTTCTGGTAAGTGCAAAGCACTGTACATTGTACATTTGTGTCAAGGGTGTATAAGACTCACCTTACGGAACAAATCTGACTTACAAATGTTCTCCCAGAATGAACTCTCCTGTAAGAAGGGCGCTTACTGTGCTGCAGAGATTGCCAAACCATTTTCCAAAGAGGCTGTAACCATTTTGCATTTCTACCAACAACGAATAAGGGCTTCTATTCCTCACACCTGAAGAGCTTTTGGTCATTCTAACAGGTGTGTAGGTGGTAGCTCATTGTTGTGTTAATTTGCATTTCCCCGAAGACATACAAGGCAGAAAATCTTCTCAAGCATCTGTCATCTTCATGTCTTATTCAGTGAGATGTCTGTTAAAGAATTTCATCTATTTTCATTGAAGTATTTGTATTTTATTGAGTTTTCAGACTTCTTTGTATATTTTGGATAACTATCCTTTGTCATATATGCAAATATGTTTTATAAACATGTTCTCCCAGGCTCTGTTATCTTTTTATCCTTTGGGCAGTGTCCATTGCACAGCAAAAATTTCTTTCTTCCTTGGATCATGTCTTTATTGTTAACCTAAAATGCCATCTTTAACCCCAATGTTTCCGTGTGACTTTCTTTGACATCACAGTCTCGCAGTTCCACAGTTGTGATTTTTACACATCCTTTCTGAGCTAATTTCTGTGAATGGTGTCAGGTCTCTATCTAGAGTCATTATTTTTGCATGGGAATTTCCATTTGTTCTATCCCAATTTGTTCAAAAGACGATCTCATCATCAATGTGCCTCCCTTGTTCCTTCACCAAGGCGGAGTTGGGTATCTTGGTGCAGATTTAATTCTGGGGTCTTTCTTCTGTTCTTGTCATTCATCAGTATTTTTTTCAATTACTGTAGCTTGACAGTGAGTCGTGAAGTGTGCTCTGCCATGATGTTCCGTCAGCTATTCCAAGTCTCCTACATAAATGTTATTATCAGTTGTCAATATCTAAAAAGTAACTTGCTGGAAATTTTATTGGGATTGCTTTGAATGTAAAATCAAATTGAGAAGAATTAATATCTTGGTAATACTCAGTTTTTCAAGTCATGAATGTGAGCTATCTCTTCATTTATTTAGTTCTTATACGATTTCTTTCATCAGACAGTAATAGTTTTCCTCATATAGATCTTTCATGTGTTTGTATTTAACATTTGGGGATATTCTGTTCAATGACCATCCTAATAAGAGATGGAATCCAAATAGGAACCCGGGATGACTTGTATGTTTCTTTTCCATTATATTTTTCTATCTACAAGGTTAACTAAATCTGTTTCAGGGAACAACACAGAAATTATATATATATATATATATATATGTGAAATTATATATATACACATATAATTTCATATAATTATATATATACACATATAATTTCTTCCCTATATATATGTGTATATATATAGGGAGAGAGAGAAAGAGAGTATATTATAACCCTCATTTTGTTAGCAGTAAGACAGTAAATCTTGAGCAAAACTTTAATTAATTAAGATAGTAAATTTATGTGCCAATGAGGAACAAAGGAAAATATATTATTTTGGATATTTTATCTGGAATGTTTTATCTTGTACAAAAAAAGGCATTGACTAATATTTCTACACATTTGCCTGAGGCTGTTTGCCATTTTTAAAATCTTGGTATAATCAGATGGTTTTATCAAGAGTAGTTTAAATGCAGAGTTTGAATTTTAAGGTGATTGTGGAAAGATTTTGCAGAGAAAGGCGGAACACATTTATCCAACATAATTTTATGACCCATGTTGCAGTTATCCACACAGGAAGATTGCAGGTTGGAAGGCACAATATATTTTCATTTAAAGTCTTACCAAACACATCGTTTCTTTGTCTAGTTCTAAAACATTAAACGTGAACATAATCCGTCTCACCTCTCTAGGTTTAAAAATGTTTTACTCAACAAATCTATTGCCTGAGAGTACGATCACTTAAAAACAACTAGAAATACATTTTGCTCTTTTAGCGAAAGTGAAACATATCCTATAGTTCAGTTTCTCTCCTTCTTCTTTGGCACAAGCGGTTGTTAATTACCTTTTCAGGACAACGAGAGTAAGAATTTACAAAGCAGACAGATGCTCTGGAAGCTTCAACTGCGAGCATCGCTGTGGGCAGAACACAGAATACTGTGGCACCACGACCACATGTGCTCACAATAACTACAGGGGGTGAGGTCCAAAAACCTTTTTCATTATGCAAAATAAAATTCTGCACTGCAAAGTTGTGTGGCTTTCATAAACAATCGTATTATTTGAAAAATAACAGAGCTGCATTCCTCTGATCCATGTGAAATTTTGGCTCAGTATTTCTTTCATTTTGAAGAATTTTGAGTCTTTCACTTATTTGTAATTATTTAGCACATTGATGAATACCAAAAAGTATTATTTTGTCTAAGAAATTTCATATTATACAGTACGCATTGGCTCTCCATTTTACAGAAAAGTAAAAACAGATTTATAACTCTCCAGTCTACCTCTCAAACAGCCAGAATCAAACTTGCAGAATGAAGACCAAAATTTCCTTTTTCGTGGAACTTACATTCTAGCAGTAGATGATGAAGTAAACAATAAAACACACGAAGGTAATTTCTAAAATTTTTAAACTATGATGAAAGTAAAATAATGCGGTATTAACAATGAGGATGGCTCTGAGTCTTTTCATTTTGTATGTCTGCCTAACAAGTTCTAAGAAGCTGAGTGGGCTGAAGTGACACACATTTATCAACTCAGTTTCACTGAGCCGAGAGTCTCAGTGGGAGTTAAGCGGACTCTGCTCAGGTCTCACTAGGCCGAAATCCGGATCTCGGCTGGAGGTAGAGTCGGCTGTTATCAAGCTCATTCATGCCCATGACAGGATTCAGTTCCTTGCAGTCATAGGACTGAGGTCCTCTGCTCCTTGATGGTTTTGGTGAGAGTTAATGTCAGCCCCCTGAGGCTGCGCCCAGGCCTACTCGCTACGCTCCCCTCTCAGATATAATAATTTGCTTCTTAGGGCTTGGCTGAGTAGGTCAGGTCATCCAGGAGAAACACCCTTTGGATTAATTTATATGGTCAGCTGATTGGGAACTTCATACCTGATATTTCCTAGTGTGGTATAACATAACTTTATTGTGACCGTAACATCCCATCATAGTCACTGCTCCTGTCCTGACTCAGAGTGAAGGTGATGCGCAGGGGTATGCATCATAGTGGGTCATCTCAGAATTTTGATTATCAAACTGGATAAACAGAACATTATAGTGTGGCCAGGGAAGACTTCCCAGGGAAGAAATGCTTTTGTTAAAAGTTGAAATTTGAAGAACAGCCAGTTCTATAATAATTATGAAAAAAATATTCCAGCAGAAGAAATGACTTGTGCAAGGTCTCTGCCGGGAGTTGTAACTTCTTAGTACCCAAGTGCCCAATGGAGAGAGTAACATGAGAGCGTGTGCAAGAGTTGGATCATGAAAGATCTTGTGAGCCATGCAGACTTTAACGCTTAAAATAAACCATAGCTTGGAAATGACGGCTCACGAGAAATTTGATTCAGTGTTCAATGGAAAGTATTAGAATGTGAAAGCAGGTGTTATGATCAGATATACTTCTCCGTAAAATTCCAAAACATTTGGGGTTGTTTTTCATAATTATTTTTACATTTGATAATTTAAAATTCTCACAGAAATGGAAAAATTTCAGACAATATGATGACTCATTCAGCAAAAGATTTTGCTACTGTTCTTCTTTTTCTTGTACTCTATTTTTCTCCAAGAAAAGACAGAAAACAAATGACTGCACATTAAAATTTAATTTCAAATGAAACCGTTTCCATAGTACAGCTTTTCAGAATTTTAAGATGATTTCATTTACAGATATCAAAACCAGAGTAAGAAGTTAGAAGAAAAGAAGACTGTAAACATTATTGTTCATAAATATAGATCCAAATATTCTTAACAAACTATTTCTAAGTTGAATCAAATTACATATAAAAAGAATAATATGTTCATATTGAGAAACCAGGGATGTAAGGTTGGCTTAATATGTGAAATTCACTAATTTAATTTACCTACATTAACAAACTAAGTAAAAGGGATCATTTCAAAAACCACAAGGAGAAATTGTGAGGGCCCAATATCCATCCCCCTCCCCCCAAAAAGTTTCTTCAACCCAGAAAAAGAGAAAAGGGAGAAACCACAGCCTTCAGCACTGGTTTTCCTTCTGCTTTGGATTTTACACTTATAAGGAGAGATATTGATGCTTTAGAGCAGTATAGAAATGGGTTGTTTCATAAGCTAGTATATTAATTTTTGATCTCCGTGACCAAATGTCTAAGATACTTAATTTAAAAGGAGGAAAAACTAATTTTGGTCCACAGATTTAAGTTTATGGTTGCTGGGACTTGTTGCTTCGGGCCTGAGGCAGCACAATACGTCATGGTAGGAGGATGTTGAGCAGCGGAATGGCTCATGTCATGGAGGTCAGAAAGCAAAGAGAGAGAGAAGGCTCCCAACATGCCTTTCGAGGATACACTCCAGTAATGAGACTTCCTCCCACTAGCAAAACCTCCTAATGTTCCTGTCGGCTCTGCAACACCGCAGGCCAGCGAACAAGCCTGCAACACATGGGACTATGAACGACACCCCAGATCCAAGCTACGAAAACCAAAGTCAGAAGTCCAGTTGGTAGACCTAAAAGGCCTGCAATGGACTGATTAAGAATACTGTGAATAAACAGTTCACAAGCACTGTGTATACTTTCTCTCTTGTAGAACTTACAAGCATCTTCTTAGTTTCTAGTGTCTGAATTTTAACAGATATAGGAAAAGAGAACCAGAGATTTAAGAAAGTCACTCACATGACTGAATGGCTATTTTGAAATTTGAATTCAAATTTCTCATGGCTAAATGGCTATGTTGAGATTTCAATTCAAACCCCTTTGACTTCAGAAACTCTTTTCATCACTGACATGCCCTTAGGTATGTTCCTCTGAGCTCACACATCGCTGTGCGAGGGTCATTCATCTCATTTTTAGGTACTTATTGAGCTATGATATATGCTAAGCATACATTATGTATACAACAGTCAACTAATCGCAGAAATAGAGAAATATCAAAATAACCACACTAAAATGTGACCAGTAAGAAACTGATTTGAACCACCCTGGAAAGTAAGGCGTGATTCCGACTGTACATAAGGAGCACTGGGGACAGACTGGTCAAGGACGACGTCTCTGAAAAATGTGTTTTGGGCTGACAACTGAAGGCTAAGATGACGCCATCCAGACCAGGGGTGGGTAAGGGTCTCTCCTCCCAGAGAGTGCGCTGGGGGCAGAGGCTGAGGACCAGAGGGAGCGTGGCGTGCTGCCGCAGGAAGCAGAGGTGGCAGGGGGATGAGCTTCCCATGACAAAATCTTCCCAATCTGTGTGATTTTTCTGTGGCTTAGAGTCAAAGAGAGGAAGGCCAGCCAGCAGAAAGGGCTTTGTGGATGAGAAAGCACTGTTTTCAGGTGAAGGTTTTGGGGGAGTTTTGCTGGTTTCTTAATTTAAAAGACTGTCACCTTTCCCCCAGGCGTGGACTGGCACGGAAACTGAGGGTTAGATTAGCATCCGTTCCAACGCGAGCCAGGGGAACAGTTCTGGAGAGTGACCCTCACTCCCGAGTGGAAATGTGCTTCTGTGTGCTCCAGATGCTTACTGAATACCCCTTCCAAATAGATGTGGAAATTCTATTAAGGCTTGAGCTTGGCCACCTTGGTGACAGGAACCCACTGTCATATGCTGCACATGCTGGTTCCTATTGCTTTTAAAGACCCATATTTCCTTTTAGTGTGTGGAGCCCGGCAGCATGTATCAGTGAGGGGCGATGGCACTGCCCACCTCTGTTCACTTGTCACCAGATGAAGGACTTAGCAAATGCTCCAGAGCCTCAGGATCCAGATCCTCCAGATGTTTAACCAGGTGATTCTCTTCTATCCGTAAAAATAAATGCCTTAGTTAGATTGTTTAACATTAGGCTGAAATGAAAATAAAATATGCTATCTGATTGATAACAAGTATAATAAGCAAGAATACCACTTTTTGTAACAAAAAAAAGAATACTCCCTAACTAAAGTCCAGGTATAATATTAGTGACAATTTAGTTTTGGGGGATGAGGATCAGGAAGTAACAATAAACACGGACTGCAGTGAAAGTCAGAAAGCTGGTCCCAGACTCTGCCCCTGACACGCTGCCCTCTGTCCTGGCTGCTCCTGGACTTTGCTGAGGTTGGATTTCCTTATTGGTGAAATACCTTCCTCATGCAGGGACAGCACAAAGATACTCATCAAGACACGATTCTGTAGCTTTTGACATTCTAAGAAAACCTGTCGTCTGTAGTTCTGGTTCTTTCACACATAAGCTTTCTAATGGGGATAAGAAGCCCGGGTAGAGAAAGATTAGGATTTCTTCTCGGTAATGAAGCCTGGCCAGGGCCCGGTGCTGGTTCCCCACAGTGACAAGTGGCATAAAAGAGGACTCTTGCTATGTAAGAGGAAAATGTTTATGCTCATCAGAAATGAAGGTGGTGATATCAGGAACATCTCAGGGAGTTGCACAAGGGCAGGACAGGGGAGGGGTGTGGATCGGGTGGCAAGACAAGGCAGGTCCCTGGAGCCTGCTGATCCTGCATCCATCTCTATACCTTGGCTTCTCCTCCCTTAGCTTCTCTACCCCACACCCCTGCTCTGTGCTACAGCCCCCTTCATCTATTTAACTCTCATCACAATTCCCTCTTTACTGGCTTATATTGCTGCTACTTCCAAGCCCCTTATTATAAGGAGGTGGCCAGGGGAAAAAGCCACCGTCGTTGCAAATCACACGATCAGAACCTAAGCTGAGTGCATAGGACACTGTTCTACTCAGTGCAGAGTCCCTGAGCAAAGCACGAAGATAATAAGGCCACTAGTGAGACCACTGATGCTGGAATTAAACTTCCAGAATTAAGGGCCATGCAATAAAATTTAAAGTTTCTCATATCACTAGGTCATTGAAAAGTCATAATAGTAATGGGAAGATCAGGAATCACAGCCTTGTGTCTACGAAGCTGGAGAATTTGCATTTCTGCTACTTAGTGGGATAGACAACTTTCATTCCCACAGTAGTTCATTCACTCATTTAACAAGCTCTAAAGAGTGTACATGATGTGCATGTAATACATTGGAGGGTTTAAGATGAAAGGCCCCGTTTGAGAGGCGTGCACACATGGCAGGTTTACATCGCCCACGTCAGTGCTCCCTCTCACACTTTGGCAGACGTCACGTGTGGCTTTAACCTCAGAAGGCATCTCAGCATAGTGTAACCAGTTGCAGCATTTAGATTTGGCAGGAGCAGAAAACCCTTTTGTCTGGTGTCACTGCAGAAAGAGGCATGGATAGATCACCGTGCTTCTACATCCTGTTCGACGTCCACTGGATGCCCAGTTTCTACCATATGAGTGCACGTCTAGAGAAGGGTAACTTCTGCTATCAGCCTTATACTCTATGTCTCCATGTTGTTTGACCTTTAGTACCCAGCTTCTGACAGTTCCGACGTTCTTTCAATTGAGAGGCACGCAGTGCAAAGGTTTTGGAGAGACTTGCATGAATACCAAAGACAAGCTTTTTATTCCTTGTGGGAAGATTGCAATCTGCACTCCAAAAGTTCTTCAATGACAGTTTATGGAGTCCACTGTGTGCTAGCCACCGTACTGGACACCCAGATTTAGAGACAATGAGAAACCCTTTTTAACTTAGTCTTTTGGAAGACATGTATATGAAAATAAATACCAATTACATAAGGCAATGACAGAAGATTACACAAAGCTGTAGGAGTATCCAGGAGGAAAAATAATCCATTTGTCTGAGAGCATCATAAAATGTGATTGAAGGAAAGGACATGGTAGCTGTATCTTGAAGGGTGAACTGACTAGGGTAGCTGAGAGATGAAAATGGGCTTTCTAAGAAAAGAAGCTACAGGAGAGCTGTGTGCCTGAAATGCAAATCAGGGTTGCTAAGGAAGCTTGGACCAAGCTTACCAAGGAGCTTGGATGTCAGGTTCATGGTAATCTAAGGGTAAGAACAAATGGTCTCCCTGACTTGTTTATTAACGTTATTTCCAGATCCTGTATTTTTTTCTTTTTTTCTTTTTTTTTTTTTTTTTTTTTTTTTTTTTGGTGCTGGGGATCGAACTGAGGGCCTTGCGCTTGCAAGGCAAGCACTCTAACCACTGAGCTAAATCCCCAGCCTGAGATATGTATTTTCTAGACGGACTAAATACCTGCAAGCCAAAGAGCTATCGCATCCTGCCACTAAATGAAGCAGTTCATCAACATGGGAACCCTTTTGTGACATTCCGAAAGGAAAAGAAGAAAAGGGAAGGAAGGAAGGAGAGAAGGAAGCAAGGAAGGAAGGAAGGAACTAAGGGTAAAACAGAAGGAAGGAAGTTAGAGAAAAGTCGTAGTGGAAAGAGAAGAAGGAAGAGGAGAAAGAGGGGAAAACAAGCAAGAAATCATATGAATCCACTGCCAACAAGAGTTAGGAAAGCTGATTTCTTAAGATAAACTGAAGTAAAACAAAATATGCTCCATATGGTGAAACCATATACTAAGTTTGAGATAAACAAAAACATGTTTGTTCAATAGCTGCCATAATTAAAAAGAAATTAAGAGAAGAAAGAAAAACCATCTGGGAATAGATACACATGTAAACACACATACACGCGCGCACACACACACACACGCACACACAAACAAAATTATTCCAAAAGCTGAAGTTTTCCTCGACTTCAGTAAACTCACTTTTGCAAAAGTACATTGCAACAGGCCTTGCGTGACGCACCCATGCTCCAAGTCCACACTGGAGGTATACAGGGTATTAGAAGGGCCTTTCTGAGTCCCGTCCTATGTTCCTGCTTCCTTCTGTGCTGTGAATATGCATCCCGTCTTTTCTCTGAATGACACCACTTCACCCGCAGCCTAGGACCCAGCCTGCGTGTCACAGGCTCCCCAGGGCGTGCCCGGGCTGTGGGAGGGGCTCCGAACGTTGTCCGCATTTGAGGATTCTGAACACAAGCACGGCTTCCTTAGCGGTGCTGAAACAAAGTGGCAGAGAATGAGTGGCTTGGACAATACCAGCTTATTGTTTCACAGTCGCAAAGGCCAGAGACTGAAACAAGAGAGTCGACAGTGTTGGTTACTTCTGGGGCCCCCTAGAGAGACTCTGTTCCACAGCTCTCTCCTAGCTCCTGGCCATGGACGGCCGTCCTCAGCATTCCTTGGACAGTACATCGTCCCTCCAGCTTCTGCTCACTCCCCACGTGGAGTCCATCCCGTGTCTGTGTCTTTGCACAGCCATCTTCTTACAATGACACTAGTCCTGTTGTGTTAAATTTGTATTCTGATGTATTTCGGGTAATGACTTTAACATATCTTTTCAGTGTACACTATTTAATAAATAACATCTGTCTAATATAGCTTGTTTCCTTGTAGGAGTCAGATGTATGCATATCTGTGTCCCTATTCCCCAAAGAAGCTGGTGAGAAATCCGTTCCAAAAAATATGTCTTTAAGGGAGAGGAATAAATTTTTAAGGTCATAGTTAAAGTTTTCTAAGTGAAAAGTAGCCAAGAAAATAACGGACAGACAGTTTCTGATTCAAGCTAAAAGGAAGTTAGGAGGCAGTCAAGCCTACCCGTGAGGGGAAGCCCTGGGCACATTGGTATTCTAGGGTCAGAACAGGTGAGATGGGATCTCTTCCCTCGTGGTCGGCAATGTGGCACCCAAGAACTCTCACCTGAAATAACCGGATGGGAGTATGTGTAGAACTTCACCTTTGAGTGAAGTTCTGTGTAGCTGACAATGGCATATCGATACTGACACTTCCCATCTGTGGCCCTTGGTGTAGCCTCCAAAAGTGGGGATCAGATGGAGAAAAAACACAATGGAGCTGAAGAATTTAAATGAAGCTTAAGAATTTAAACTTTTAAAACTCAGTGAAGCTTAAGAACTGTTTTTCTAAGTGAAATTTTGTCAAAAGACCGATTTATCTTACAGATCTATGCGAGACTTTCTGAGGTCAGGTGGAGAAAGTAAGCCTGGACTCCCACTGGCTCCATTGCCCAATGAGTTTCCACAGTAAGCGAGATCTGGACTCGTGTGGAGATCTGGACGCATGGGTTGAACAGGTTGGAGAGATGAAAGTCTACACTTGTTACATAGGCACACAGAATATCCACACATAGAAACATAAACAAGAAGAAATAGAAAAGTTAATTAGGTAATAAGAGAAAAGCCCAGGAGAGAAATGGTAAGGGAGGGCAGATACCAGACAAAACTTACTACAGTGGTAGAAAAATATTTCACAGTGGACTCCCAATCTTCCTTTATAACCATATAGTTGTTCTAAATTACTCACGTTCATTTTTTTCAAGGGAATTGTTGTTGTTGTTGTTGTTGTTGTTGTTGTTGTTGTTTTTTAAGAGTGTGATAACTATGTGAGCACACAGTAACTATCCTGCAGGAAGGAATGTAAGTGTGGAAGATTTCAAGCTGATTTCAGCTGATGGACTAAGGGGACTGATTTGTCCTACTCAAGTTGGCCATAGCTAAGAACAATCTTATCACCACCATCCTTTGCCCTTTTACTCCACCTGTCATCAATCAGCTTTATTTCCCAGGTCACATCTCTTTCTGGCTGGTTTCTGTTCTTTGGCTTGTGCTAATTCTCCAGTCTGACACAGCCTGGTCTGTGTTCAACCCCTACCCTTCTTTGCAAATGTAAGACAATTTTTGCATCCTCCAGGGGACCTTCCCTGAGCTCGCAGGTTGCGTGGCCTCACCCTTTTCTCTTCATGCCTCAGCTCAACCTTGGGAAAGTGGGTGCAGGTGTGCTACCACAAGTCTACTGTACGCTCTTTCACCAGCTGTTGCTTATTTTCAAGTGAATTCATTGGGGCCATCCTTTTGATTTGCTCCCAGTCCTTATAATTGTGACTGAAAGTAATAGATATTGATAAATGTCTGATGAAATTAGACATGGAGGAATCCTATTTCAAACCCTTCAAAATTTTTTAGGTACTCTTAGAAACATATCAAGATGAGAGCAGGCATAATTTGAGTGAAGTGGAGTACTACAGTTAAATCTCGCAACTGGCTCTCTATTCCTGATTCAACACAATATACAAAGACAGAACACAGAAAATGAGTGTTTTTTTCAACCACTTACTTTGAAAAGTAGCCCGAGATCTAAATGTTTAATTTTAATGATATTTTTCTGTTCAGTCCATAATTAGCAAATATTTCAGGTCATACACACATAAAATATTTGTTTGTATTTACTGTAATCCTCTATGCAACCCCAGGTGTTTGGTCTACTTATGCTTATAATGTATGTTTGATAAATTAAGGAATAATATAGTCACCTTCCGACATTTGCAACACTGAGATGGAATGCTAGTTCTAAGTACACATCTGTCCCCACATCGCTGTGTGAGATCATATTTATAGCTACTAAAATTGAGCTTAGTCTTACCTGCATTAACATATTTTGACTATAGGGAACGCAGACCAAATTTTCTTTTGGTCTAATATAATCTGATATGATTGTGACATGGTTACATGCACACACGATTTAATGGTATTACATATGATTTCAGTATATATTCATCCCAAGCAGTTTTTTTTTTTAACTTAGTATTTTCAGCAGGCAAGGATTGTCTTGGACTCCTTATTTAAATAAGTAAAATCTTGTTTCTGATTAATTTCCAGAGAAAGACATGGGGAAAAACCCATTGGGTGTGCCCCAGGTGATGAACCTTTGACTGCACATCTATATCCTACTCAAGTGGAGTCTGCCTTCTTAGAAGGGGCTTTCTCTGAGCATTCTCCGGAAGGGGAGCACATCTTCTGATGTGCAGCTGATAGGGGATCTCACTAACTCACCTATTTCTTCCAGGCATATATTATATTCCCCTGATAATTCTCATAAACTAAGCTTTCTCCTAATCCTTCTTTTCTCACTTTAGTTTTGTTTTCCTGATCAATTTCAGGGTGCCATGCCATGTCTGATCATGCACTAATACAGCTACTTCGAACATGTCTTCCCATCTGTACCATTTTGACCGAGCCCCACGCCTCTTAGAAGGACAGGCCAAGTGGATTTCTGTTCACTTTTCAGCCAAGGACAGGAAGACTCAGAGCGCTCAAGATTCAGGAAGGGCAAGTAACGAAAATGGATGGAACAACACCTTGAACCTTAGTGTCTGGTGTCAAGTTCAAGGATAATTCTTCACATTGTGTCACCCTTAAGCTTGACACACCAGCTTTAGCGGGGTTAGAAATGCTTAGCAGATTAGTGGAGCACACTCCTGGGTTTGTCCAGGTGGGTCCTGGAGGCGTGGCCTTGGGACAACATGCATTGCCCCTTGCCCATTCATGTCCCGCACTATTCCCTGCTCTGCTTCTCAGCCAGCCTGAGGTAAGAAATTTTGCTCTGCCAGGCCTTTCCACCATGATGCTGCTGCCTTGGAGCCAGCCAACCATGGACTGAAACTTGAGTCAAATTAAACTCCTTTACAACCGTGGGCGTTGAGTATTGTGTGCACTAGTGGGACGGCTGACAAATAAATTCTGTCAGCCAATAAGCCAGGCAGTGATTTGAAGGGTAAATTTCTACACCTGCAAAGAACACTGCTGCTTTGTGGTTAGTAGGCATTCAAGAAACAGCTTTT
Source organism: Hystrix cristata (assembly GCA_004026905.1). NCBI lineage: Eukaryota > Metazoa > Chordata > Mammalia > Rodentia > Hystricidae > Hystrix > Hystrix cristata. The sequence continues at coordinate 56,800 of PVJO010011741.1, forward strand.
CTGTGCATGCATTCTTTCCTTCAAGCACTGAGCTGTTGTTATTTGCAGATATTTTACCTGGTCTTGCTATTATAGTGGTAACCGAGACATGATCTCTTCTTTCATTGAGCTGGCGGTAGAAGAGAACATAGTTGCAAAGCTTGCTGAGTCACTTGGAAAAGCGAATAAGCACAACTGCTCATTGCACTCTACCATGGGCAAGGCATTATTCTATATGTTGTGAGGAAAGTGGGCCAGGGAGTCCCCCATTCTTGTGAAAACCTGTGAAAGCCAAGCAGCTCCATCCCTCTATTCAGAGTATATGTCATGTATCTGGCATGAGAATGGAGAAAAAGGTGAAGCTACCTTGCTATTCAAGGAAACATTTGCCCTTAGTCATCTAATCAATTATCCGACCATCTCGGTGAAGACAACACTCCAAAAGGCCATATTTATCATTTAATTGGATGTCTTACCAGAAGCTGTCTTTCCTCAGCCCTTTTGTTTGGCAAATTCCTTCTCCATTACATTCCAGTGAATGGTAGTGATTCTCCCCCAAACGTGATGCCCAGAGGAGGGACAAAACATCATTCCTACAGCTTTTCTTTTCTTTTTTACCAGGCTTATTTTTAGTGCAGTTTTAGGCTCCCAGCAAAATTACCAGAAACTACAAAGTTTCTGTACATCCCATACTGCTATCGTCAGCCTCTTCCACCCTCACCAGCTGGTGTGAGAGTAGAATTTGTGCTTCAGTTGAGGGAGGAGCCAGCACTCTGTGATCATCAAGGACCTAGTTCACACTAAGGCTCACTCTTTGTTTTATGCATTCTATAAGTTTTAAAAAATGTGATGTGATGTGATTTGAAATCAAATTGCAATTAAATTCAGATCTCTAAATCCCACCTAGCTAGCATTTAATATGATACTGAAAAGTCTCATTAATCTAAAACTTCCTTGAAAGCTTATTATCAAGCTTTCCTTATTGATCTTTTGTTCCCCCCAAACTCTGGCAACCACAGATCTTTCTACCATCTCCTCAGTTTTGCTTTTCTCAGAGGGTCATATCCTCAGAATCACGCAGCATGAAGGCTTTTCCAGTCGGTTCTTTCACTTAGTAATACGATTTTAAGTTTCTTCCTTATCTTTTTCATGGCTCAATGAATCATTTCTCTTCAACCCTGAATAACATTCTCCTGAATCGATGTATCACGGTTTATCCATTCATCAACTGAGATGAATGGGAAATTCTGTCACTCTATATTACCACAGAAGCTTGTGTCATCGATGTTGGGGACTTTTACCACTTCACAGGTGTATATTAATACCGTTGTTTGGATTTTCAGTTTTCTAATGACGGGAATATTTTTTCATGTACTTATTTGCTATCCATACAGCTTCTTTGGTGAGGTATCTGCTCATTTTTAAGCTGGGCTTTTCATTTACCTGTTGTTGAGGTTAAAATCCCGTGTACATTTTGAGTGACAGTCCTTTACCGCATATGTCTTTCGGACATGCAGTCTCCTCATCTGCGCCTTGTCTTCTCAGTTCTTGATTTTTTATTTATTTTTATAAACTTTTTGGTGGGCAGAAAAATATGTTTATATTAGAAATTCGAAATAATACAAATAATTTAGAAATGAGAATTGGTCACTAAGAAGTGTTCCCCGTAACTGGCTTGATCTTCTCTATGAAGAAGGAATCCTGGCTTTAAAAGAAGCTTTAAAATGTTTCTTT
>PVJO010011742.1:0-58476 GCA_004026905.1 Hystrix cristata
TGGCTAGAATGACTGGCTAGAAAGGGGGTATCATAGGGAACTCTCCCAGCGAAAGATTCTAGTTCTAAGGGGCACAAGGACTCAGGTTATCTTTCTTCTATCTCCAGCACCTAGCACAGAACCTGATATGCAGTAGCTGTTTAAAAGTACTGTTTATATGAATAAAAGAAAAGTAATGGGAAACCTGTAGAATTATCTGAAAAGAGCAGCATGGTTGAAGTTTTAGGCAGCCCATTACAATACAAAACAAGAGCAAGACACCCATTTTTAACACTTAAATAAAATATTGTGACACACAGAAGCCGCCTTCTTTGTGTGAGTAGAGAAGTTCTATATTAATGACAAAATTATAACAGCAGTTTACTGGAGCAACTGAAGTTGCAAGTCCTGATTTTATGATGATGGTAGATTGAACAATTAGGAAAATACATTAATTATGCAGAAAGGCCAGCACCAACCACACTGCAGGCCTACGGGGTAGTCTACGGTCACTGTGGTCTGTGGCTGCTGTGATCATCTGGTGTCTGTAGGTTTTGTGAGGACGTAGAGTGACTCCACTTCTATCCAGAAGCAGGTGGCAGCGGTGATCAGTCTTTAGTATTGGCCTGGGAATCTAGTATTTCTACAATTTCCTTGTAATTAGGTCCCATAAAAAGAGACAATTTGGACAAACTTTTTCAAACTTTCAAACAACTAATGTTGCTTCTTTCTTTTCTTTTTTTTCCCCTAGAAGCAAGTTTAGTTAGCAGTTTCTACTCCTTTTCCATCCACTGTCTTTCTACTCTGCCTCTCCCATTCCCCCTGCAATGAACGAAACATGTAATTTGAACTCAGCACGTCATCAATTGTACAAAAGCAATTGGCACTTAATTTCAGTTTACCTCCTGCACATATGGTGGATGGCTCAGCTGCTAGAATTTCAATGCAGGACTTCTTCAAAATCTAAGAGGAGAAAAATAATATAGTCAATGTCCAGCTTATTTTGTTAAAAGAATTAAAACAGTGCTCTTAGCTACTGTGATAAGAAAGTTCAAGCACATTAGGTGCAGTGGGGCTTGGAAGGAGAGTAAGAGCTGTACTATTACCATCAATGCCAAATATTTAACGAGGCAGCTTATGCTATGCGCTGCTGTGTCCCTGAAAAGCCGTAATAATCCTTCACTTATTTGACCTTCCAATGGAATCTTTTTGAGCTCAGGATTTATCTGCCAGTTGTAGTTTTAGAGAGATTTAACATAGAGCTTCAAAAACATGATTTATGTGTGACACGACAAAATGACAATGGCTAGTCACATGTGGTAGGGGCAAGGATAAGGGGCTATGACGTTCACAGGGAGAGAGTCAGGGGCAGGGGTACTGCAAAGGGCTTCACAAAAATGGTGGGAGCTGAGGGCGAGCGTCCCATGGAGAAGAGTGGGTCAGGGCAGTACAGGGTCCAGATGAGAAAAGTAGAAATACACAGACCTCTTTAGCTGACACAAAAAAGAGCTTGCAAAATAGAAATAGAAGTCATAATGCAGAAGGCAGGAGAGATAAGGTGGAGACGGCCAACTCTCCATAGGTGCTGCCTAGTCAGATTACTCAGAGTTCTTTTGTTGTCGGCTGGGGACTTAGCTCAAGTGGTAGAGTGTTTGCCTAGCAAGTGCAAGGCCCGGAGTTCGATCCCCAGCACCAAAAAACAAAAACAAACTAGAATTCTTTTGTTGTTAGAAAAGCCTAAAAGTGGGCTTTGTAGGATGAATGTTGTGCCTCACTCTCTAGGAGGACCCTCTGAACCCTACTTAAATTGAAATATATGCTTATCTATAAATTAGTCTTGCAGGGCTGAGTGGGAGTCTGGGGAAATCCCATGACCTCACAAGGGAGTTACTAATGAAGACTCTGGCCAGAGCAGGGTATTTGACATAAAATTTAAGCTTCTCTCCACCATTTATAAATCCTCCCTCTTGTTGAATACTGCTTATACAATTTGAACCAAATATTTTAAACAACTATGGGACATTGAGTTAATATATTAACTAAATGTAGTATCTTTTCTTGGGCCTTAATTTGAAATTTGAGATGGTTTAAGGGGCTGATGGAAACCATTTCTTTACTCATGAAAGGACATTTTTAAAAGCAACTAATGATATAATTATAGAATTTAAAATCTGTCAAAGAAGAAATCATCTTCTAGTATTGGGAAATACATTGGTATATTTATTTAGATAGACAAGCAATACATACACCATAAAATACGATCAAATAAAAGATGCCATAAATTACAACAAGGTGATAGAGTCAAGGGAAAACAACAAAAGGTGATACAAAGAATGAGAGTAGTATGTCAAAAATATTCTGTGGAGAGCTTATTTCTTTGCTAGGAGTTCACTTAGTTCCAAGCTTTCTAGTGGCGAATGAAAAAGACAGACAACATTTATGAGTGTCTCAATCTGAGGAAAAAAAAAAACAGTTTCTCAGAAGAGATAATATTTACCCATTCCAGAGAGAATTCTGGGCGTCCTCATACAGAAGCATTGTGAAAGAAAATGAACAAACAAGCTTAAGAAAAATCTCTCTCTGTTGTGCAGATGACAAAACTTTAAAGTTATTGGGACAGGTGCCTTCACAAACATGTCCCTTAGGCAATGCTATACACCTGAAAGGCGTAAATTAGTAGCATTTCTTTCTTTGGTTTCTTCAGTATAAGTGAATCACATAAAATACAAGCAAATAAATTACAATATGATAAATTACAGTGAGGCGATAGATTCCAGAGGAATTTTTCCAGCTACTTTTCCATCACTGTACGACTCTTGTACTTTGCGTTCCCTATTTGTTTTCAGCTTCTCTTTGATTCTGGTAGTCGAAATTGTTTCTTCCACTTTGCCTTATTTCCCTGGCCTCTTGCTTAGGCAACTATAGCCCCTCACCTCCAAACACAGATGCAGCCTTGGTTCCTTGCTAGGGCCTGAACCTCTCTGATGGCCACAGAAAGTGAATGTTCTGGACTTGACATCATTTGTACATCTCTGTTGGAGTCAGTGGTCCTCAGACTCCTGGCTCTGGGCACCTAGTACCAGCACTGCGCTCCTGCTTCTCCTTCACTGTCACTCTGACTTGGCAAAAGGGATGCTGAGATTATATCCAGGGCACTTATTTTTCCCTGCTGGCATCTCCATCCGCTCCTTTCCTGTGGTCTATCCCGTCTTCCTAGACTCTTAAACCTGTAGCAAAGTCCTTGGACTGGGGCTTGCCAGGATCCTGGGAATGATTCATATCCCAGGTGACAGTTAGCCTACCTGAGTGAAGACTGTCCCCCACTCACCTCTCAGTGTGCTGCTATTGGGCTTTTCCTGCCTCGTGGCCCCTCAGCCAGCGATTGCCATGACTGAGGGACACAGCTGCCCCTTCTAATATATCCTCAGGGATAAGACTCCAAACGAGTCACATCTGAAGAAATGGAATAATCTCAGAGGAAGAACCTCAGTAAATAGTGGCATTAGAACAACACAAGGCTGTTTTGATGTTTTAAAATTCCTCAGTCATTTGACATCTCCTAATAAATAATTTTATCACGCACAACTAAAGATTTCAAAATAGTCCAAGAATAAAAACTGAACTATTGCATCTATCTGTTCCTATTTCCCCAAACACATACACAATATTTTTCACTCATGTAAATCTTGAGTTTAAATCACATTTTCAAAGCAACTCAACGCTTAACCAGGGATCAGTAAAAGAGATACTCGTGAATCTTTGACCACATAGACACACTAGCAAGGTTTATGATAATAAACACATGTTTTATTATTCTCTGAAAGTGTGTGCAATTAGCTATATCTAAGAAAGGCCAGGAAATATCAGCCAAATGCTGTGATTCAATTGAGTAAAAACACAGCTTTCTCAATCTTAATTTAAAACATCTGGAAGGGGTGCAATACAGCCAGTAGAGTAAAATTTATCAGTAAGGGGGATGGGCAGGCTTTGTCTGAGACTGCGGCTTGTACTAGTTTGAAATGCCTGTTTTCAAAAGGTAGGAAGTCATCGTGGTACTGAGTGGATGGGGGGGGTGCCTTGGTTATTAGCAGCCCAGACTATATGATCATCTGTCTGTCTGAATGGCAGCAGACAGCAGATCACCAGCAGATTGGGACTGGTGTCTGCCTGGGAGTGAGGGGGGTGGGGGACCCCTTCCTTGCTCAGGCAGCAGTAGCCGTGCAGGAAGTATAGACACAGCACTGGGGAAAGGTGTAGCTAGAGGGAAATCACTAGATGGAGTGGAAGAGCTACATGTAAGATTAGGGTGAGGTCAGAGGGGGAAGGGTGGTCCATAGAGGAGACTAGGCTAAGACCACCACATGCTTATGGAATAATCTAATGTGAGGAGTTGAGTCTTGGCCCTGGCCCTCTACCCACCTGACCTATGTCCCTTGGTGAGTCTTTAAATTTTCTTAACCCCAATTTTGGGAGCAATTTGACACACTGAGTAATAATTTAAAGAGTTTGGAATCAAATTGCTCGGGTCAGTTCACTCGTGAGCAGTCTGTCCGTGGGCGAGTTCTATGACCTCCCTGAGTCTCTTCCTCCCCTGGGAGCCTGCGGTAACAATTCACCACCTCAAGCACTAGCATAAAGGTGTCGTGTTGGGAAGATACATGAGATCTCTGAGTGGAATTATGTTCAAATCCAAGCCCCACCACTTACTGGCCATATAGACTTGCCCAAATCATTGAGCTCTGGGATCTCAGTTTCCTATTCTGTATGATGGGATAAGAAAAACACTGACTTCAAAGGGCTATATGATAATTCAATAAAATAAAAGACAGAAACCCTGTTTTGGTTTTTTTTTTTTTGTAAAATCAATTGGACTTTGGTGAAAAATTTATATTGGATTGGAAGCGAGGGACAGTGAGATCAAGGAAAGCGCCACAGTTTTTGTCTGACAGACAGAATTAGACAGATGTGGTTGATCAATAGACAGCTGGGACATTAACCGGCACGTGCACTTCATGAAAATAAGGCACCAATAAATATATTCAGAACAACTTTGGCAGTAAAGCACTTAGGATGTCTGACACAGATTCAAACAACAGTAGCTGTGTGTTGTTATTACTACCGCTCCTGTGATCCTTGGACAAGGATTGAAGTTCGTGTACACTTCTATCCCATCACTGGCCTCATGCTTAATCATATTTTCTGAAACTGAACCAAGGTTAATACTATTTTCCTGCCAACCTTTGGATAGATTTAAAGAGAAAATAGATGGGAAAGCAAGTTTGAAACCTATAAAGAACTAAATAAATGCAATGTGTTGTTACTGGTAGGGTTACTTTTGCAAACCTTGTTGGATTACTGGGAGAAGAAGAGAGAAAGCAGATGGAAAAGAACATTGCCAAGTTATAAGAGCTATTTAATATATTTAAAGTGAAATCCACTGTGAACTAGTCCAGGTTCTATATGAGTTTGGATTTTAGGACTCTAGAAATCTAACATCCTTTGTCATAAAGTTCTCAGTTTATGCAGAGATTTCTCAAGAATCCTTAAACAATTGTGCGTATTTGCACAGAGTTATTAGGAATCTCTTCCTCAATAGACACACCTATTTTTTTTTAAAAATTGCTCTGCTTCTTTTTTCAAATAAAAAAACTCAATCTTTATTTAGTTGGCCACTTCCTGTAGAATAATTTTGTGTGTGTGTGTGTGTGTGTGTGTGTGTGTGTGTGCAAACAATGGACTAGCCTCTTTTATCCATTCACAGTGCAGAGGCCTTCTGCTTTCACATGTTTTCAGAAAGTTCTTCACAGTATGTTCTTTGGTGTCTTATATTTTGTGCAGGGAAGATTCTGGTTTTAAAATGTCTGTAGCTTATTAGGGAAATGCAAGTCAAAAGACTCCATTTTAGTTCAGTCAAAATGACTATTGCTAAGAATACAACAGGGAATGCTGGAGGGGGATGTGGTGGGAGGGCTCCCATAACTGTTGACAGGGATGTAAACTAGTACAACCACTAAGGAAATCAGTATGGAACATCCTCATAAAACTAAAAATAGAAATACCATTTGACCCAACTTTACTTCTCCTTGGAGGACCCCCCAAAATTTGATAACCACATCAAATTGTAGTTATCTGCGTATACCCAGGTTAATAATGGTGCAATTCACAGGGGCTAAGCTCTGGAAACACCCTAGATGCCCACCAACAGATGCTAAAAAGAAGAATGGGATCATGTCATTTGCAGGAAGACAGATGGAAATCCAGATCATGCTAGGCAAAATAATCCAGGGTCAAAAGGTTAAGTACTGCATGTTTTCTCTTTATAGGAAATCTAAAATATAAATAAATAAATCAATGACTATGATAGAGATGATAGGAAACTAGAAAGCAGACTCTTGGAGATGGGGAAGGGGATCAGGAGGAGGAAAGGCAAAGGGGTAAGGGATTGAAAATGGTCAAGATATGTTATATGCATATATCAATTCCTCAAAACAAACATAAGTATTTTCTATTATGAATATTTATAGATTTAAAAAAAATGTATGGGGCTTGAAGTAGGCTGGTAGTTAACAATCTTTTGACCAATATATCCATCGAGTTCTCAAATACAAAAACCTAGCAGTTTTCCTTATTCTTATTCTTTTGTAATTCTAAAATCCGGTGTAAACTCTGCCACCTAATTTCTGGTGATCTGACCAACTGCATATCTCTATATCCACCCACAATCTAGTATAAACTAACAACCTGCAGAGTATTTAGCATAGTTTATAATTACATATTTGTTTTTTGAGTGCCTGTCCATTGTCTTAGTAGATTATAAACTCTACAAGGGCAAAGATTGGATTTCTTTATATCCACTGCTATATCCACAGTGCTTAACCTGGCACATAGTAGGCATTCAATAGTTAGTATGCTATGGATCGAACCCAGGGCCTCTCACAGGGCAGTGCGAGAGCACCGTCCCACTGAGCTACAGCCACAGCTTGTGTATGGCTTTTTTGTGGGGGGCGGTACTGGGGATTGAACTCAGGGCCTCGTGCTTGCTAGGCAAGCACACTACCACTTGAGCTAAATCCTCGGCTCCTCATGTATGGTTTGTAAAAAGAATATTATGTGAGATAAAGGAGAAATGTTTATGGTCTCAAAGTGAGTTCTCTACAACTGCTGATTTCCTTCTGCCTTTCCCCCGTCTTCCACAGAGGAGAAATTAAAATGGAAAATCAGCGCGAGTACTTTAAAAAATAACTCATTATGTAAATCTGACATGTAAGTACTTCTTCCTTAAAGGCAAGAGAATTGAGGAATAGTGAAAAGACCAAAAGAGGCATCAGATTGAGGAAGCAGAGAATCAGGGGTTTGAGCTTATCGGCCTGGATGATCATCCCTGTAATCAGCGCCTGAAAATCCTTGGTGGTTTTCCATTTCCTCAGAGACTCACATCCAAGCGTCAGGGAAAGAGCGAGACTCTAGTTAAATTCAAACTCTCCACTTGATCATCGTGACAGACAGACTTCTCTGTTTATCCAACCAGCCTGTAACTCAGTCTCCTCACTTGTGAAATGGAGATAAATCCTTCTTCAGAGAGAGGTTGTGAGGTAAAGTGCTTAGTGGAAAGATGCTCAACAATCAGGATTTTTTCTCCCCACACAAGCACAGTTCTCATTGCTATTGGTTTGGATGTTTGTTTATTCATCATCCAGAGGGGATACGGATAAGGCTTCCTGAGCCATGGTTGCAAGCAATATTGCTCAGACTTTACGTTGTATTCCACTGCCCTGAGAGGAAATACCATGGCCTTCAAGCCTGCCTGCTCCGTGGTCTTCTGCCATTCTCCACCTTGAACACTTCTCTTTCATTCTCTTATGTACCATTTTAGGGTCACACTTTGCAAGAACATTCTACCTTTGCTCTTCCAGTGGACTGAAAGTTTTTATCCTTTAGGTCGCCTCTTCACAGGAGCCTGGATTCTCTGTCAACCCATTTACTCTTGATCTCTAGCATATGCATTTCTTTTATACCATTTATCATAATTTAAATTTTATATTTATTTACTTGTTTTTATGTGTCTTTCCTACTGGATTGTAAAGTCCAGTGGGACAGGGCCTCTACCCAATTTACTTATAACAGAATGGTCAGAGCCTGCCATAAAAGGTTTTTCAACGAATATTTGATCAGTGAATAAATACCTGCCCCTGTATCTTCATTTCAGGTTTGACAATAGAGTCTTTATGGGCAGAAAACTTTACAAACTACGTGAGCTTATTAGAATCTGGTCTGCAATCTTAATTTTGGATAATTCAGACAGTCCTATTTTATTATGAGAAAATAAAACAATATCCATGGGGACAAGCTAAAACAGACACTTCTGATGGGGGAAAATGAGGACTTTTCAATATCATAAAGGTGAAATGAACCTACTTTTTAAAAATAGCCAACTTTTAGGTCATAATTATTTCTGTCTGATTTAAGAAAGATGAACCCTACTGTGCTTTCCCTTGTTTCTCTGTCCAAGCAAACCAATTAACAACAGCCATAAACCTGGGTTTTGAGTATGGGCAGGATCAAAACCACTAGTATAAATTCCAGATAAAAGCTCATAAGAATGTTATCATTTAGCTAGAAGTCTGGAGACTGAAGTCTCAAGTTATTTTTCTTCCCTTTTTGGGTCACTGTTGCACTAAAACTTCTAACACATCCTTGGAGTTACTTCCACTGGAACATGAGGCAAGCTTCACAAACATCCGGGCTCATGTTGAGCTTGGGTGAGTTGTTAAGGCTAAAATATTCAAGGATAACACTGCTTTACACAGACAAAAAGATTCTAATTATTTGTATAGGAACCATCTCTTGAATGATGCTAGTCACAAGGCTCATAAGAACCTTTGAACAGATAGAAGTATTTGTCCTTGTTTAGAACCCAGCTATCTGAAGGTAGGTCTGCTGTCAGAGCCTCCTGACTGGACTACTGCTTCTGGCCTCTCCAGTCTTCTTCCTATGTAGTGCAGGCGCTGCCAATAATTCGTTACATGTTAAAAATGTGTCAGTTATTTTATAAGAGCTAGAAGGCAGGCGATCAAAGGCTCTGAATGTAAAAAAATGATGCAGAACTGGAAACATTCATTACCCTGATTTGATCAGTACACATCATATACGTGTATTGAAATCTCACACTGTATTCCACTAATGAGCACAATTATGACATGATAATTAAAAAGTAAAAATTAAAAAATGCCTCAGCAACACCACCCACTGCCTGTAAGTTGGAGTCAAAACCCTTTCAGGGCTCTTGCAAATTTGTTCCAATCCAATGTCCAAGCTGTTTTCCACCACTCCCAAAACTCTCCTACCAGACAGTCAGATGGTATTATTACTGTCCCTTGAATATGCTCTGAGAAGGAGGCCAAGTTCGTGCCCTCTCTCCTCCAGCAACACCACTACCAACCCCCTGATCTTTCAGTGATTCTGATCTCTTCCACCTTTTAATGAAGGCTTCTGCCAGGAAGAATCCACCTCTTCCTGGAGGCTTCATCATCAGCTCTAAATCCTGCTCAGTCATGTTTCGCATTGTTGGGCTGTTATTGTATATGGTATTGCAGTTCATATTGCTTATGTTACCATGTGTGCCCTGCAGTGACCCCAGAAATTTAAAGCTGGGTTCCCTCACCTGTGGATACCTCTCTACTTTTTCAATAATTGCTACTTTTTGGTCAAGGAAGTTTGAGTGGGTTTTTGCTCCTTGCCAACAAATACATCTTGAATAAAACGACTGTCATGTGTATATATTTAAGATAGTAATTTCCTACCTGATGCAGGATTATTTTTCACAAACTCCAAAACTTACAGTTACATATATCAATCTTCTAAGAGTATACCTGGTCCACTTATTTTTTTTTAAATGGAGATTCAAAATAGGCACATTCCTTGGATTCCAATTGACTGCAATAGAATCTTCTGAGAATAGGGCCTAAGAATTGGTGTTACAAGCATGATTCCTGGGTGATTTTTTGTGTGTGTATTCAAGAAAATTTAGAGGCTCAAGGGAAAGTGATATCAATGTCCCTCACGTGGTGAGGGTGGGAAGTGGAAGAGGAAGTGGTGCATATGCCTTTGAGTACCTATTATGTGCCTGGAATGATATCAGGTATGTTCACCAATAATCATTGTAATCCCCCCAAACAAATCTCAATCTTATCATCAGTTCCTTTTTGCCAAGAAACAAGTGTCCAAGGATCTATAAGTGGAGTGCTGGCGCTGGCATTTAAACTCTGGGCTGGTAACTCCCAGGTTCTTCCTTTTTCCTCTGCTTTCCACTCTGCTGGGGCTCCTGGCACTCTGTGGGCCATCTCAGATGCCACACAGAGGCACAGTCATGCTGGGGCTTCTTAGGTTTGTCTGGGAAAGATGCTAAGGCTCTGGCTAGTAACCCCCAGACTGAGACCCCCTTAAGAGGGTGGTGGTTCTCTGAGCTCTGAATTTGTATCCTGAGTTTGGTGAGTTCCCCTCGATGACCACAGGATGCCTGCCTGGTCTTACCTAGAGGGACACGATTACAGGTGCAGCACACACATCGGCCTCCCAGCTGAGGCTTTCAAGGCCACAGTATCTAATGTTCCAGCCAAGGGCCTGGCCTGAGTATGGAGGGCAGGGAAAGAGGCCCCAGAAACCAGTGCCCCACTCACCATCCAAGAAAAGTGCTGCAAAAACTGTGTGTACGTGTGAAGGAGGGATGGTAACTGTGCAAACCCTGGAGAACACTGAAGCCAGCCTGCACCTCAGACTGGAGACCCAGGCACTGGTGTTTTTCAAGTGATCCAGGTGATTTCGGGGGGGGGTCTAAGTTACCTTTCTTGGCCAGGTAACACAGGTTCAGCCTGCTGATGCTCCAAAGCAGCTTGTGTGTAGCCTGGGAAAGCTGAGGCTGGTCAGATGCAAATGACCTGCCACCAGTCTGCCCAGGGTGAAACCTGAGAGGCTGCCTGAAGTTTGGTTCACTGCCCACACAGGGTCCCCTTCAGCTTTTACCTGTACACTGCTGGGTAGAATTGGCACAGGAGCGTGAGAAGAGAAACAGTGTCAAAGACTGGAGGGAGACAGGGGATGCAGCAGACACAGAGCTATGAAGGAATGAGGCAGAAAAACAGCAGCCTCAGAGAGACGGAATGGGGGTGCCGATTGCAGACTGGGGACTGAAAGTGCCTGCCCGTCCCCCTCCGGGGATGTGCCCTACTCACGGAGTGGATGATGCCCTGCAGAGCCTGGAAGCCGTCGTTCACAGGGAACACGTGGTCCTTACTGTCCGCGATCCGGGCCAGCTGCGAATCCAGCAAACACAAACACACACGGAGATGTGTCAGGGAGGATGTGAAGGAAGAAAGCAAGCTACTGTGTCTGGGGTTCCCACCTGCATTTAGGGCTTCGAGAACCCTGAGACCTTCCCTGGGCTCGGGGGGCCTGCTGGAAGGGTCCCCGGTGGTGCAGTAACGACCTTACCAGAGACTCCCTTGGAGCAGGCCTGAGGGGCGGCTCTGGCTTTTACATTTGTTTTAATACTTTTCTCCTTGGGAGCAGAGGTAAGATTGCCCAGCTGGATGCATATTTGGCCTGGGTTGGTATATTTATGGATTTAGGGACAGGCCATTGGCTTCTTTTTCTCCCATTCACCCAAATTCCCGTTGGCAACTTTATTTGAATTAAACAGACTCAGGTTTCCTTTCAGAGTGATTTAAAAAATAAATATAGACTTTGGTGTTGGGTAAGGCCAATGAATAGGGACCCCAACGGTTCACCCAAACCCCAAGTAAAGAAAAGCGATCTTGCTCTTGTGCTGCTTTTTGGAGCAGAGGACTGAGAGCAGGGAGAAGCTCATTTGTTAGTTTTTCCACCCAAAATCTTTGTGTAGTTCTGTGATTGCCACAGTCAGAGTCAGTGCCAGTGTGCACAGAATTAAAAGTATGTTTTTTTGTTTCTTACTGACTGCAAAAGTAACATATGCTCATTGTTAAAACTTGAGACAGTTCAAGTTAAAGTAAAAAGAAAAGTCATGTAATTCTTCCGCGTCTATCATCTCTCTAGGTGTCTTTTTTCTTTCCCTTTCTTTCATTCTCTCTTTCTTTATCTCTCTCTCTCTTTGGGTCCTGGGGATTGAACTCAGGGCCTTGCGCTTGCTAGGCAAGTGCTCTACCACTGAGCTAAATCCCCGACCCCTGTCTGTTTTTATTAACAATTCAAAATATATACTTTTAATACTTTTTCACTGCAAATATATGCATATTTAGTCTAAGTGGGCATATACTCTTTTTACTGCTTTACAGTCCTATTTTATTTATTCAACAGTATATCGTGAGCATTTTCCCATGTCATTATAACAAAAAGAAATTATGAACTACGTTCAGCAATACTTATTTAGGTTGTTAGCAGTTTTTCAAAATTGGCTTATATGTATTTGTATGCACATTTTGGCCCACTTGTCCAATTATTTCCATATTTTGTATTGAAAATGTGTTGGATTTTAATAGGCAAAAGGAGATATGCATCAATTGGATAAAAAATATACTTGTTGAATTAAATGAAAAGAAAATAAGTGTTCAAGATAATTCAGATCTTGTCAATTTACTCTTACCAGGAAAGTCAGCTGAGAAAGAAGGTGCTTGGAAGGTCTGTGCTGAAGACCCCAAGTGTTTCAGAAAATGATCTCACATTCCTTACACATCAATAATTCCTTCCTGCATAGCGTTTCTGGAAAAATTACCTATCTAAGGGATATTTATCCTGCTGATGTGTCCTCTGTATGGAATGCACAGGTTTTCCATTTCATGAGGTCAGTTTGTCCCCAAACCTGAGGAAACCCACCATCATACCTGTGTTTCATTGAAATCTTTCACACCAACACAGTAAACGATTGCACCAAGATCTCGGGATCTGTTGGCCTGAGTCAATGAAACAAAGGGCGTCAGAGAGAGGCAGCGGCGAACGCATTCTTGTTGGATTTTCTAGGCTAACTTCAACAATCAGGATATGAGCACCAACCATGTGCCAGATACCACACTGGGGAGAGCAATCCCCGTTCCTAAGAGGTTCATGCTCTAGTGAACATCACTCTTTAACATAATCCACAGCAGCCTGGAGGAGACAGATTAGTCCAGAAGAGCTGAGAAAGATCTACTGAAGTAGAGTCTTGATAAAGGACTTTGAAAGGTGAGGTGAGTAAAGGGAAAGTGCAGGCTAAGAAAAGTTACAATAAATCTTTTGGGGAAAATGATTACCTCTTCTAAACTTCAAATGGATTTTTAGCATCATGCTTTTCTTTGTTTGTAATGGCAGCATAGTAGCACAAAAGGATGTGGCCACTGGAACCAGATACATCTGAGTTTGATGCTTGGTTTTACTCCGTAAGGTGATTGGGGATTTAAATGAGATAACATGTGTAGAAGACCTTGCACAAGGCCTAGACCAATATCGGGGCATGTGTATATTAGCATTCTTTATGCATATTCCTATGGAATAAATCAGTTTGCTGGTTGATCTGTATTTGAATAGGTGAACCCATGACCTTCTCTACAATTAATCACTGAAGAGGCAATAAAATAACATCCCAGTTTCAGCTTGATTTTAACAGTTCATCTGTTAAAGGATCTGATATATGTTTTCCAGGTTCTCCTCTGTTACAGAGTAGAAAACAAAAATCAGAAATTGTTCGTGCCTATAGTTGGTGCTCAATAAATAACTGATAGTAAGCATATAGTAAGTGCTCAATACATGCATGTTGCTTTGAATCGTGTTATCCTCACATCTTAGTGCTCAAACCCATGTACTTCTAACATTGAATTTAAGAAGGGACAGAAACATGTGTTCTTTTCCCTCTTCATGTTAGAAATATTCCCTGCTGCTTTGGATATAAAATAAATGTTTAGAGTCAGTCTAACACCAATTTTATCTGCAACAACTCAATGACTCTTCTTCTGTATTCAGGCTTTTGGTAGAATTATCAAGAATGGAAAGGTTCAATTTCTTTATATCTCAAGCTTTTTCTTTTTTCAGAAAGTTTCTTTACTAGCACTGAGATTCTGAATATTTTTCCCAGTATGTATGGACCATACCTAAAATTCCTTTCTACTGACCCTTATTTCAAGCCACCAACACTCGTCATTTATTTTCGGTTCTTTCCTTATTAGGGTTTTTACTTTATTTGACCATTATCGAGCACCCGAATAAGCCATTTGGCATTACCACTGCATAGTTTCAACCTTAGAATATAGAAATTTGTTATTTCTCACATGCTCAGGGGGCTGTGTCATATGATTTGTGTGTCCCCATGCTGAGGTAGCCTCTGTACTACAAGGAGAAGGGAGGAATACTGAAAGCGGAGTACATTTCATGGTAAGACCCATGAGGGCAGCAACTATGTGTCACTCTTCTCTGTCTCTAGTGTCTAGCAAAGTGCCCAGCACATGCCAAGCTCTCAGCTACCTCTGAGTGAATGAGTCTATACTTCATATTTACAGAGACAGCTGAATTTAACAGCAGTCAAGACTTTGAGGTCAGTATAATACTGTGATTAACTTCTCCCACAGCTCAGCGTCTCCCTCCCTCACTGCCTATCTTTTTCCCTCCTGTGTTTCTTTTTAACTTGGCCTGAATGAACCTGTGTCACTAATAAAACTTCAGTACATTCCCATAGTTAACATGGTAAATCTAAGTACAGCATAACTTGGCAATTCTTGAGTAAATGTCTTCTTCTAAGTCCAATTATACAACTAGAGGCTAGAGTTCTTTCACTTGTGTTTAGGAGTAATTTTTAGGAACATAAAGAAGAAATACAGAGGAAGATTATAATTAATTTTGTAACCGATTACTGCTCAGTTTTGGCTCTTAGAGTGAGTCTCAATGATGAGGACATTCTGACAAGACTGGCTCTTACGTGTGTCAAGCAATTCTTTCCCCTTCTCTTGTTTTAGTAGAAAACGGGAGGGAAAATAAAGGGAAAATGGTACCAATATTTTTTGTTTAAAAGTGATATATGATATTTTAATTTAAGCAATACAAAGCCTTTAGTAAGGATACAATATATATATTTTTATTCTTCAAAACAGAAGAAGATGCACAAATTTTGAAGGAGGAAAACATGTATTATGAGTAAGACATGAAAATTCACTTTTAAAAATGAGTTATTGGGCTGGAGATTTAGCTCAGTAGTCAGAGTCCTTGCCTCACAAGCACAAGGCCCTGAGTTTGATCCCCAGCACCAAAAAGAAAAAAAAAGAATTATTATAATTATTTTTACTATGAAACGCCATCCAGGAGTTTTTTTTTTTGTTTTGTTTTGTTTGTTTGTTTGTTTTGTATTTGGTGCTGGGAATTGAACTCAGGGCCTTGTGCTTGCAAGGCAAGCACTCTAACCACTGAACTAAATCCCCAACTCCATCCAGGAGTTTTATAGAGAACACTTATCACTTTACCTGAGGATTAAGTGCACCCATTTTGGACAGAAGCCCCGTTTCCCTGTTTTTTTTTTGGGGGGGGCTTCAGGGATTGAACCCCGGATCTCGGGCAGGCTAAGCACACGTTCTACCTCTGAGTTCTACCCTCAGCCCCCAAGCATGTGTTTAGATGAAGGCCAAACCATTGCTTACCTCTCTCTCTGAATAGAAAAAGAGATCCTCGTGGAGTTCCCCGTCAGTCAAAGCAATGATGACGCTTGCTGTCCGGTATCCTGCTCAAGAGAACACAGACCAACTCAGTCCTCCTGCCCCAGCCAGGAACTTTCTCTCAGCCCCAGGATTTGGTCTCTTATAGGTCCAACCACCCAATGTCAATATTGTGAGAATCACCAGCTTTTCTTTGGGCCCTGGAGGCAACTCCAGCAGGAAGAATGCTTCCACAGAGAAAGACTAAAGGGGAAAAGATTTGGCTTCTGAGTTTCTTAGCCTTATCTGAACGAATGGCTGAATCTGATCTGGTGAAATGGTCACTGAACCCATGGATACGAGTGCCTCCAGTGAACCCAGGGTGATTATTTGCTGCGAGCAGTCCAGGCCTGAGAGCAAACCCCACCACTTGGGGTTTTTTGGTCCTTCTCACATGCTGTAGTTGACCCCAACACCTCGAAGACAGTTTGGCAAAAGTAGTTGTCATCGTGATTTGCAAGCTGACTGGAAAGGAAATACTACAGTAGTTGGCTAGACCTACCAGAATTCTTTCACTGATATTTAGACTTCTAGTAACAACATCATAGGTGATTTATTTTAGCGCCTTTTTTTTAGTGTTGATACTGGGTCTGTTCTATTTGGTGCAGTTTAAAAATCAAACAGGAAGTAGAAACTTCTATAGGCCTAAAGAGGAAAATCCCTACTATCCCCGTTATCATACTGATATCAGGTATAATCTATTAAGAGATTTGTCTGAGATAAAGAAATAGTATCCAGGAAAGTTGTGGAAATAATAGCTGAAATAATAATAATAGTTGTTATTTCTACTACAAGGTACTCTACTAAGTATATCTTTCATATTCTTTCATTCAAATGAAAGAAAGTTTACAGAAAACTAGTATCTTGATTTAAATACTATATCCATTTCACAATAATGAAGATGCTTGGAGATCAGAGAAGGACAAGATAATTAGATTTGATATAAAAATCCAAGACTTTACTAACCAATCCAAGTATTTACTAATTTAATGAGCTCAAATGCAAAACTATTCATGGGAATTACAACTTGTGGCCATAATGGAATCTTAATTACTTTTATAGTATAACTTGGCACTAACAGAACAGTAGAATTTGGCTCAGAATATGTTCTTTCTATGCATTGTTTTTGTGGGATGAGGTATGTGTCCAAAGATTATTGACAATATCATACACCTATTTTGAAACATGAACTTACTGGGGCACCTTTTCAGAAACAATGAAAAACATGAAACATTTCATAATGGTAATTTGCACTCTCATCTTACCTTGACTGTTTTCATAATAAATCTGCTCACTGGCCTGAAAAACACATGAACAATCCATTAGACATTTAAGCACTGTTTGACACTCCAAATAGCATGTTGGGTAGTAGGCTAGCACTGGATATGCAGCCAGGGCACAGTCTTTATGTAATTCACCCAAGTCTCACTCAGTGATGCCGGTGTATGATATTCAGATAAAGTTATTCTCACATGTAATGTGAACATAGATTGATGTCTTGCTTCTCAGAGTCTTACATTTGTTTCCTTTAAAATCACTGGAAACAAATCGCTGTCTCAACCACTGATGGTGCCATCCAACAAAGGTCACTTTGGGAACTGAGGGGGACTGGTATGTGGTGTGAGTCATGAGTGCCATCCAGTCATCAGCTAACAAACCATCAGTGTCAGCAAGGGAGGAAGGAAATCTGTTTTCTTTAGTTCATTGGATACAGCTTCCAATGCACACAGTGTACAAGTTTATAAGGACAAAAATTATACGCTCTTGCTACTAGGGGTTGTTGAGTTCCATTAATGCATGTGTATTATCTCATCAGCCATCCCCGTCTTTATATTTCAACATTCTTCATGCTTGGAGTTTAAAACTGTATTAAAATTACCCTTTCAAATCCTTCATGCATGTAAGTGTCTCCTCCTGGCAGAACTTTCTGGAGTTCTTCTAGGCCTTGACGAATCTGTTCCCTAAAATCCAAAGATACTCCGTTAGACTTAGTAGAAAGTTCTTAAGTAAAAATGGTATGCTGTCGATAGTGCTACGCACTGGTCTTATTCCCATGGATACTGATGCATTGCCCCAACAGTCCCTCAAAAATCACCAGAGGGAAAGTCTTTGTACTACACTACCCGCCCAGGGTCAGCCATGGTATAGGACAAATGGGATTTCAGGGACCCAGGACCCTGCTGCAAGAACCCCATTTGCTTGCGAAAGTTTTCCTTTCCCACAGCAGGGACAGTTTTCTTTCTACGTTGGAACTGAGTCTTAACAAGCAACTGCTGCCAAGAGGACACACAACAACTCAGGCAAAGATGTGAGTAGTTCCTGTAAGCCAGAGGGAACCAAGTGCCAAGAAGCCAGGGGAAGGCCACCACAGGGATGCGGTGGGAACAGGAGGAAACTGCTATGTGCGGGGTTGTGCCAAATGAAACCATCCATTCAACACTGAAAAGAAAAGCCCAAGGAATCGATGCTTTCTAGGACAGCCTAGAGTGTTTTCTGTGGGCTGGTGCCTGTGTTTTCTTACTCCGGTTGCTCAAGGTGGCGGTGGGGGAAAGAAGAGGAAGTGAGACCTGGCAAGGGAAAAGTGCAACTGGCAGTGGGGAACGTGAGTGGTTCGGGAGCCAAGGGAAATCCTTGTGGGCCATTCTCTCTAGAGGGTAAGTTGCCCACATTTGCATTAGTTTTTGAATAGTTGCATGCCGTGCCAAAAAAAGGCAAGAGAGTGTAATTTCTGAAAAACATTAACTATTCATAAAACTCACTCATCAACATAACTTCATTCATAAACCTATGAAAGGGTTTGAAATGGCCTTACTCCCACCAGGGTCTCTCTAGTGGCAGAGGTGGAGGCACAGTATTTAAATTAGACAGAGAGGCCTCTTTCTGAGTAGGGAAGGAACCCAACACTCCCCAAACATCCACTGTATACAAGGTACTGCTCAAAGATTTTTGATTTTACCTCACTATAATCACTCAACACAGGTATGATTGTCCTCATGTTACATGTGGAAAAACTTGGGCTCAGAGAGGTTAAATAGGAGAACAGAGATTTGACGTTAAATCTGTCTGGCTCAAGAGTCTTTCTACTCTGTGAAGCAACCTCATAGCCTGGAGCTGTCTCGGAGAAGTTGTAAGCTCTCAAAAACCCCTGCATCGGCGAGGAGCAACGGCCAAGCACGGCCATGCCAGCTGGGTACTTACAGGCTCTGAATGACCAAATCAGTGAATGAGACATTACCAGTTTATCCTGGCAACCGCTTAGGGAGAAATTATAATGAAAAAATTAGCCTACTGTAAAAGCTGATGTGATGGGTGGCCAGCCATTGGTGCAGCTACATTGCCAGGTGGTTAGAAAATTTAAAAGACAAACCGAAAAGGGTTCAGTCTGGGCCCCCCTGCTGATGCTTCTCAGGTAGGATATATAATCACATCACTCAGACTTTGGGAAACAGACTGACTACTGTCTGATTATCTTATCAGTGTTCAGATATTAGCTCACACACCCAGCTTCCCAGATCAGAAACTGGAAGCCTCCTTGATCTACCACTTAGATGATTTTTCTATCTCCTTCCACGTCCCCACACCCACCATCAGCAAATTGTGTTGCTGCTACTTCAAACAGACCTACAAATGGGCTGCCTCTCTTTCACTTCTGTCAGCACCATAGTCTAAGCCACCATCTCTTGCTTATAGTACTAGCTAGTCCCCTGTCCACGTGTCCCTCTTCCTTTTAATCTCTGTATGGCTTCCAGAGTCTTCTTAAAACACACATCAATCATGCCATTCTCTCCCCTGCTCGGAGCCCTTCAGTGACATGTGCGAACATTCCTAGTCTTTGCCCTGGCCTCTCAGCACCCACCCTGGGATGGCTCCTGCCTTCCGTTCAGCCACATCTTGCACCTCTCCAACCTGCTTCCTTCACTTCAGCCACTCTGGTCTTTCCAAGCCTTCTGTCTGGATAGACCTTTCACATCTGCAATTTCTGCTACCTGAGAAACTCTTCATAGGGCTCATTCTTACTCAGGCTGCAGTCCCAATTTGAGTGTCAGTTTCTCACAGTCACCTTATCTATCTTCCCCAGTCCCAGTGGTCTCCCCCATCAGACTTTCTCATGGTACTCACAATTTCTGCTTCATAGAAATTAGGCCATTTTATAACTAATAATATTTGGCTATCTAATTGTTTGTCTAGTTTCTTTTCCCCTCCAGTTCTACACTTCATAATCCATCAGAGTTGGGCATCTTTTTTGGGTCCCCACTACATCTTCTGTGTCTATTAGAGTGCCTGGAATGTAACATTTAGCAAATATTTATTGAAGTGGTGGGTAGAGGGAATAGATGTCTCCATTAATCATCCTGGGAAGATGTCAGTTCTGGGGAAGGGATAATCTTTACTCTGCCATGTGGAGGAAGGCTAAGCGGTGGCTGACTGGCAATTGGCTGTTGGACAAGTGTGGACTCTTGAGGTGGTTAAAAACCAATTTCTGTGTTGTATGTCTGACAGTACCTCTAATACTTTAATATTTCAATATTGCCCACCAAAAAGGCATAGTTTAATTTCAAATTTTGTTTGATAATGAGAAGGGGAAATAGCTCATGCATTAGAAAGAGAGATAAATAGAACAGTGGGTGTCCCCCATCAAGGCCGTGTGTGTGTGTGTGTGTGTGTGTGTGTGTGTGTGTAGGGAGCACTTAGGGGCACTTGGGGGCACTTGGTGTGTGTGTAGGGGGCTGTCACCTGGCTGGGGGCAGCTTTGGCCTATGGGATTGACAGTTCCATGAGAGTGTCAGCAGCAGAGGCAGTAGTAAGATGCTAAGAGGGTAAGGCTAGGATAGGAAACCAGGGTTTATTCCTGAGCACGTAGAAGTAGCATTATGGAATCTTTCAAAATAACTGGAGGGGCCCAGTGGGGAAGAAGGCTGATTTCTGACAATTAGGTAAGAAAAGATTGGGCATTTAAAGTAAATGTGATCTTATTCTTTGGTCCTAGACGAGTGAGGTCTGGGACATTTAGGTAACATTAAAACTGGAATATTTGTTAAAGCTAAAGCTTAAAACAGAGGGCTTAAAAAAGGCATATTGGGGATGTGAAAGGTTCCTTGGCTTTACTCTCTTTTTTCCCTGCCAAATAAAGTCTGGGAACTTGGGTATTTTTCTGTAAGCCTATTTCCTTTCCTTTACAAGTATTTTCTTGAGCTTTCTAAAATTTTTGATACCAGAACAAGCAAAGGCTGTTTTGAAAAATGTTCTCATCCTTGATGCTTTGTGTCTGGCAAGATATAAACTCACCAGTTAGTTATCGCAACTTCCCTGATATGCAAACCTCTTAAAAGATCATGTAACTCATGGCCCCACCTTCCTATTCCTTTGCCCCTTTTCTAAGCACCTACAACATCTAGACAAACAAAAGCAGTGGTTTCATGGGAACTGTGGGTCCGTTTCGAGTCTGGGACACTGGAACTACTAATACAGGTCTCTTCTTTATGCTTTCTTAGAAACTGAGAAAATCGGGAGAGCTTTTCAAAGATGATAAGAACTTCTCTGGGAACTCGGTTATTACCAAATGCAATGTAATCTTCCTGGGAAATGAGACTGGCTTGGATCCTACAAGAGAGGCTGCTATTAAAAGGTCTTATTTTTCTTGGTGGTTTCACATGTCTGCCAGTGTTCCTGCTTGGAAGTGAAGGGTTTTCAGGCCAAATGTCTTGTGCTGCTTTTGCAACCCCCACAACGCTTGAGGATGGACAGTGTGATTATTAAATGGATGGTTCCAGTTTGGGTGCATCATCCATTCATTGCCACTACTATTTCGGAGCATATACCATGCACCTAGCAGTACGCTGGTCATAATGGGTGGGAGAATCAGTTACAGTGTCTTCTGAACTTTTTGTTTTCCTGGGAATTTTTCTGTACTTTAGGAAGATTACTTTCTGAGATCCTAGTTGTATCGTGACGTTTTGATAATATTTGCTGATTAACATACACGAACACATTAAGAAGCAATTCAGGCTTTTACGTATTTTACTGATGCTTCCACTGCAAAATCCCACAGGGGCTATACAATGTCAATCATATTTGTTCTATAAAAACCACTGCCACCCCACTCGAAAATAACCCAGCACCAGCTCTGCATTGTACGCCCTTTTTAAAGCTTCTGTGGAATTAGACGTTTCTTAAATGCCTTGCAGTTGTTGGCTTTGAAGTCTCAACTTATAAACACATATCACTCTTTATTACCGCTAATGCTACTCTCAAACATTTCCAGATGGCCTTATGGCTCCAGTTGTTGACTACAAGAAACAATGTAGTGAACAGAAAAAAGATTAAAGGCTGGTTGCTGTTACTTTTGTGATTGTGAAGTTCTACAACACACTGTAATCATTTGTTATAATGTATATAGCTCATGACTCCTTTGGGACTTTTTGGGGGGTTCTTTGGAACTTTTACCTGATGATAGGCCAAGATGCTTTATGATAACAAGACCCAGGCCAAACTGAAGTTCTTTTTCTATATATATTAGTGAGGTATAATTTATATATCATATATACATGCACAAATTTTGTTCGCTTCCTTTGTAATTGTTGAATTTACTTCTATAAAGTTGTGCACAATATTCCTTTATTTTCTAACACCTGTAAGATCTGCAGTAATATCCCCCCTTCGTTCCAGATATTTGTACGTTGTATTTTCTTTCCTATTTTAAACATTAGTGTTAGTAGTTTATCAATTCGATCTTTTAAAATACTCAACTTTGAGGTTTGTGGTTTCCATTCCAACTTTTTTGTGATTAGTGTTTTCTATTATTT
This sequence comes from Hystrix cristata, assembly GCA_004026905.1. NCBI lineage: Eukaryota > Metazoa > Chordata > Mammalia > Rodentia > Hystricidae > Hystrix > Hystrix cristata. The sequence goes on from PVJO010011742.1 coordinate 22,463, forward strand.
TATTTAAAAGTATCCCCATAGTTATGTTTGATGCTTGTATAATGATTTGTGGTAGATGGTTAAACTCATGCCCCCAGAGATCAGATCTGTCGGTATTCCTGCCCTTGTATAGTCCCTGGGTTCTGCACCTGGCCATGTAACTTGCTTTAGCCTGTGAGACTATGTGACTTCAGTCATGTAAGCATGAATAAGGCTGAGGCTCTGTTAGCACTTGTACTTTGGGGTTTGCTTTCTTGACACATGGCAGCTGACTGGTCTTCTTGCCCTCCTTGTGGAGGAAAGACCATTTTGAGAGAGAGGTCCTTGTCTGTCTCAAACATATTATTTTTCCCAGCAGAGCCCAATCCCCCCAGCTGATTGTATAAGGAAATACAGCTGCATAAATAAGTCCAGGTGAAACTAGCACAGGTTAGTATTATTTCAAACTATGGACAGGTTGGGTGTTTTTTCCATGCAACAGTAAAGATACACTGGCTCTTGCTTCTTTATCTAGTGTGGCAGTCTCTGTATTTTAATTGGAATAGTTACTTCATCTTATATTTAATATCTTATAGACATGGTTGCTATTTCCTTTTAATGGTCAATTCTGTCGTTTCTCCTTTCCTACATTCCTTTACACTGATCAGGTATTTTTGTGGTATTTCACTTAATACCATGTATTGACTTTTTAGTATATGCACTGCCAAAGTGAACATTATATCTATTGACTTTTTAAAAACATAAACTGTATGTCATCATTGCTATCTCTTCTTTCTCCCCTTTCCCACTTTTCCTTCTTCTTTAGCAATTTCTCTATGGATTACAATATGTATCCTTATTTTACCATAGGCTGACATAAATTAGTATTATGCCACTTCTTATAAAACAAAAGAACCATTTAGTACTATAAATTTATATAACATCTCATCTGTTGTGCTATTATCATCCTATATTTTATTTACGTATTTATTCTAAGCTCTAAGTTAGTTTGTCCCCCTGTTTCCCAGAGATATGTTCCAAGACCGCTTGTGGGTGGCTCAGATAGTCGTGAACCCTGCACAGACTATATTTTTTCCTCTGCAGTTTGTCTGTTAATTTTTATGTTTTTCAATCCAAACTTATTCCTGAATTCATGTAATCACCCCTCGTTTGCAGTATGGGCTGGCACAGTGTCTTTCTTTTCAGGGGATCTCCCGCTGAAGTCTTCATATAGACCCAATGCTTTCTGGCACAGCATGTTGTCATCATTTGGAACACATTTTTGGTTCATGGCTTCCACTCACAAATTTAATGCCTTTTCCATCTTAACTAATCACTCACCATGTACTTTTGCAGTTTGAGATGTGACAGTAAAACTAGCACGAATTTATTTTTCCTTCTTCACGGGTTTCCTTTTCCTTCTTCACAATTTCATGGATAGATTTGTTCTTACTATAGATCTTAGCAACCTCATACAATTTTTAACTTATGAAGTGAAGAACTTTTGTCTTTTCATTGAAAGGAAGAATTTTACTGTTTCTCCTTGGCATATTAAAATAGTCGGCATCACTGTTCTTGTACTTTGGGACAATTAGTAAAGAAAATAAGGGATATTTTATTACATGCACTGGTGTCATTACTGGCAATCTGATAACTGGGACAGCTACTAAGTGACAAATGGGAGGGTAGCATACATAGTATGGATACACTGAACAAAAAATGATTCACATTCTGGGTGGGAGAAAATGGGACTGTGCAAGATTTCATCACATTACTCAGAAAGGCATGCAATTGAAAACTTACAATTATTTCTGAAATTTTCCACTTAATATTGAAACCAAGGGAAATGAAACCATGGGAACATAACCATGGACAGGGGCGTAGGAGTGGGGCGAGGCATAACTATTGCACAGTGTTATTTCTGGTTTAAAGAGTCAAATATCATTTCATACAACTAAAAAAAGATACACTTTTTGTTTTGTTTTTGTGGGTGCTGGGGATCAAACTCAGGACCTTGCACTTAGCTAGACAAGCACTCTACCACCTGAGCTAAATTCCCAACCCCAGATAGTCTTTTATATTTACCTAAATGTTGATAAATTCTGGTACTCCCTTTTTTTTTTTTAATCTGCTTTACACTTGGCATTATTTTCCTTCAGCCTGTAGAATTCCTTTAGTGTGTATTTTTTGTAGAGTAGATTTGTTGGAGATGATTCTCTTACCACCCAATGAAAACATTTTAAAATTTTTCCTTCAGTTTAAAGGATATTTTACCTGACTACAGAATTCTAAGTTTTGGGTTTTTTTTTCCCTTTCATCTCTTTAAAGAAAAGCAGTCTTTGGCCTTCTGGAGTGCATATGATTTTTTCTTATGAAACTAAGCTGTTACTCTCAATGTTGTTTCTCTGTTTGCAATAGTTCTTTTCTGCCTTCCCTTTGACTGCTTTTACATTTTGTCAGAAATTTGGCTATGAAGTGCTAAGATGATTTTTTAAAAAATATTTGTTCTTCTCAGAGGCCTTCTTGGATCTGTGTGTGAAATTTCACGTTTGGTATTCCCATAACACGTGTATTAATTAAACCACTTGATACGCTCCCACAGGTCACAGGTCCTGGTTCATTCCTTCCTTCCACTCTCCAAACTTTTCCCTTTCACTCTTCCAGTTTGGATAATTTCTGTGCACTTGTTTATAAATTCATTATCCCTTTGCTGCAGTGTCTGATCTGCTTTTTAAATCTACCTAATGACTTTTAAAATTTCAGATGTTATATTTTTCAGTTTCACCATTTTCACTTGGTTCTTTTGAGTTTTTCTTTTCTGATGCCCTCTGTCTTCCCTCCTTATATGCCCCCCTTCTTGTAGATTCTTTATATATTTATAATCAGTGCTTGAAAGTCCCTGTCTGCTAATTCTGATAATTAAGCTATCTGTGTTTTCCTTCTGTTACTCCATTTTCCTTTATTATGGGTCACATTTCCTTGCTGCTTCCCATGTCACCTAATCTTTCAATTTGTGTTTTGTACACTGTTTATAAGAAAGGGCAGTAGGAATTTAGGCATAATACTGATTTGTTGTGTTTACTCACTGCAGAGTGTAAACCTTTCATTCTTTGTGAGCTGGGCAAGAGGCTGCTCATTAAATTCCTCTTTGAGTTAGACTGTGCTTGGGATGGGCTGCAGCTATTAGCCCAACCCAAGTGTGCTCCCTGCTATTAGCCCAGCTCCTGGCTTTCTGCTCTTCCCTGCCTTTGTGATTTGTTCAGTATTTGAGCTGAACAAATACTGGGAGGGGATTAGGGGCAGCTTCAGATGTTTTTGCCTGACCTTTGCATTCAACTCTGATAGGACTCCAGAATCCAAGCAGTACAAAAATCCACGTAACTATGTGATTTCTACTTCTCAGTCACATTTCACTGTTATTTTCTTGGCAAAATGCAGATGTGCATGTGTATGGAGGGAGTTTGGTGAGGCGGAGAGATTTCTTTGTTTATTTCAGATCTTAATCCACTCTTCACACACATTGTTGTTTAAGGTTCTCCTGAGTCGTCTTCGTCCCTGCAAAGTCTCTGTCCAGAGCAGACCAACTCTTCCAATTGCCCATACCCAGACTAGGCGTCCAACCTCAAGCATGGAGGTTTCAGCAGATCTCTGATGAGCTATAAAAGGTTTGTTTCCCTATAATTCAGTTCATCAGTGCTTCCCGTGTCTCTGCCAGTCTCATGGAAACATACGAATTTAATTTTGTCTGGGCTCTTCTGGTTGACCATGGAAATGAAGGTTTTTCTTATCCCTCTATATCCTTAACCAGAAGCAGACATGCTATATGGATTATTTCTCAATGTTCATGACTACACATATGTCTGCAGTAAGGAAGAAAAATATTAGGGGCTGATGACTAGTTTATAAATATGCTCTAGTACTTCTCATCTTAAGGAGAAGGTCCTTTTTGACCCGACATTGTCCTCTAGTTATTGACCTATTTATTTGCATCTTTCTTCATAATATACTTCTTGAAACTTGCTTCCTCTACTTCCTGTCTTTCCTGATGGGAACCTCCTTCTAATGTTCAGTGAAGTCTGGCTATATTTGCGTTTTCTCGGCACTGCTACATCATTTGCCACTCGTCCTTCTCTCTTCAGACGTAGTGATTTTATGATTCAAGTATGTCTTGGTTTCCTCAATGAGAACTGTGCTTTTGTTTCAGGTTTTCCTAGTTTTGGTGCTTCCTTTGAGAGAAAGGGGTAAAAATGTCTTTACGTCTCATTTTAAAATTGAAAGTCCTCAATTAGTCCGCTCTGACGTTTGCCTCCATAATGCTGTTAAAACTTCTGTCACTGTCCCCACATTGCTGACCCACGGTCACTTCCCTGGCTTCATTTTACTCAGCCTCCTGCAACATGACACAGGTGACTCCTCCATCACTTAAAAACACTTTCTTCTCTTATTTTCCATCACACTCTACCATCTCCTACTTCATGAATTGTTAGTCCTCTCTTTCCTTCCTTCTCTCTCTCCTTTTTTTTTTTTTTTTTTGTTGGGTCCTGGGAAATAAATCCAGGGCCTTAGCCCTACAGCCCCAAGTCCTTTATTTATTTTTATTTTGAGACAAGGTCCTAAGTCACTAAGGTGCCCAGGCTGGACTTGATCCTCTTGCCTCACCCTCCCAGAGAGCTGGGGTTACAGGGGTGCACCACTGTGCCCAGTATTTTCCTTATGTTTTCTGTTGAGATTCTCCTTCTCCTCTAGACCTTAAGAGGTTGGGGTTCCAGAGCTCAGCAAATTCCCCATTTCCTAACCTACACTGTTGCATAAAGTGATCCCATTCTTCCCATTGCTTCAGTGCCAGCATCGATTCCAAACAGCATGGACTTCGGTGGGAGACTTTAGTGACTGAGCTCCAGTTCCATCATTTCCTAGCCACGCCACCTAGCCTCCTTGAACTTCAGTTTTCTCAAATGTGAAATGAAAGTGTGGGGCTCTAAGATCTACCAAGTCCCTTCAGCTCAGAGTAATACAGCTGACATTCTGTGGGGATCAAAGAGAATGAGAAGAAACAGATTCTGTGTACATAGGTGTTACCTGCAACATTTTATTTTGCAAGCTTTCTGGTGGCTAATGGTATTCACTGTCATTTTTTCTACCCTTGTATTATACTTCTGATAATTAATAGTTTTGAAAAAAACTTGTTGAAGTGAGGAGCAAATGAGGAACCTGGAGATGTAGTGAGTCACTCAGGGCCTGTCCAAGACAATACTGAGCCCAGAGCTCAACGAGCAGCCCAGGTTAAGAGTCATGTGACACACAGGCACATCACTGCCCGATGCTGACCAATACCAGGATTGTTTGTGTTGGACCACAGAAAATTTCTGTATTTTGAGAACTGTCCTTGGATCTGAGAATGCCACCATTCTTTGGTTCTGTTAACCACTTCTGAAATTTGCCTTGCTGCCTTCAGCCAGACAGCAGAAATATTTCTGGATGCTGTTCTGTTAATTTTTATCCTTTATTTATTTGTATTTTCCACAAGAGAGATTGTAAACGAGGAAATGAGCAGCATTTCTTGAGCACTTATGATGGATTTGGGTTGATGTTGGGCACTTTCCATACATTAATTTACAAATACCTCAAAACAATGAGATATGGTGGACATTATTACCTTCCTTGTCCATATTCGAAAACACAGTTAGAGAAGTGAAGTAATGTGTGCATGTTAGTGGAGCCCACATTGGAACCCAGGCTGGGTCCCGCCACAAAGTCTACATTGTCACTACTGCGTCCGTGGTATCCAAACTTGGTATGTCACAGCATGCAAACACACACGAGACACAATACACTCTCTTCTGAAGAATAAATTATACTCCAAAGTTTGAGAAAGAACTCAATATGACTTTTACATAAAATCAAACACTGGTGTATTATGGAATTGAATATGAAAGTGTGTACATTGTATAAGTAAAAACTGAAAAATGTCTTGCTGTCAATGAGCTACAGCAAAAGATGACCTAAGGCACCAGAGGTGCATGTTTACTTTCTATTACTAAGCGAGGCATTCTAGGGGGAGATTTTTGGGGGGGGTGGTGTGCTGGGGATCGAACTTGAGCTAAATCCCCAAGCCCCTAGAGGGAGATTTTGAGAAACGGTAGGCTATATTACTCTCACAAAGCAGCGTGTTCCCAGATCTGCTAAACTGTTCCAAGGTGGGCTCTTACTACCATTATTGTGATTTAATCTTGCTAGAGCCACTAGATAAAGGAAACAATAACTTTTACCTGACTTCATGGTGAAATAGTATTTTCTACCTGTGTCTCTCTCTACTGTGATAGACTGAACAATGTTAAAAGACTTCAGCGAAGGGCATGAGCCAAGGAGAGCTGTGGAGTCACTCTTTGAATTCACTGTGGTATATGCCGTGATGATTTGAGGTAGGATTTGTCTGGGAGGACTTTGGTTGACTCGTTAGCTATTTATCCAAACAGCTAACAACCAGCACCACAATAGTAACAACTGTTTACTGATCACTTATTATATGCCTGCATTGTTAATCCTTCCAGTAGGCCTGTGAGTAGGGATATCACTACATTTAGTTTGCAAATAAAGAAACGGCAGCACAGTGAGGTGAAAAATTTGCTTGTAGACTTAGTCCACATTGCTGTCATCTTTCAATCAATAGGACAAGGGCATGCATAAATGCCCTACTCTCTCACCATTTCTCTTCATTTTGCCATCAAGCGCTCTCACGACTAAATGAACAGTACCTCAAAACGGAATGAATACACTTTCTGTCAAGCACTAAATATCCGGACTCTCCTTTCTCTTTTGTTGTTTTTAAATTTAGAAAAGGCTTTTAGAACTATGTCTCTTGGTAATGGCAGCCTATAATTATTCTGCTCCAGGAATCAAATGATGTGTCCAGACTATGTCATTTTCCCCTGTGACACTAATGGCAAAACCACACTCTCAACCAAACTGAAAGATGACTGAGAGGGATAGAGAAATGTGGTCTCTTGGTTTCGACTCAGCAGTTCGAGCCAAGCATTCTTGGCCTTCGCTCCAGTCCCTTCAGCAGTAAGCAAGATACCGAACTTCTTAACCCATCTGTGGAGTGCCGGTTACCTCGGTACCTCTGTGAGGAGCATTTCCAAGCTCTAGCTTTCATGACCACGGAGATGAAATGTGTGGAGGGCATAAGCTTCCTGGGAACCGTTTTCCCGAAGAATCAAACAGCATTTGGGTGGTGAAGTGTGTTTGTTCTTTAAACAAATGTATTGCTCTGCATGATAATAAAATTTGGGGGAATTCAATAAGATATTAATTAAAACATGGACACAGGGGCCATCTGAGGTCACATCTCGGTTCCTACACTTGTACACCAGAGTGGCATTGAGCCTTGTCTGCCTCAGTATACCCATTTATAATAATACATATAATAAATGATGCAATACTTGTAACAGCCTCATTAGGTGAAGACTATTATTTTCCTTTGTATAGATTATACAAGGTACATAATAGGCCCTTAGTCAAAAGTTACATATGGTTACACACATACATGCATATGCGTGTACATATAGCTATACCTATACACAGTGGTAGCTTTCATTTACATATTCCACAGGTAAGGAGCAATAGAGAGAAATGTACATCTAGAAGCAGTGTGCACTGGGGAGTTACATTACATAAAGTAATAGAAAAATCACTGGATTTAAAAATTTTAATTCTCTGAATTAAAAAAGTCTGTTTTGCCTCTGAATACATGAATGAATTTGGGCAAAGAATTCAATCTCTCTGGGAAGCATTTTCTCAGCAGTAAAATGAGGTCAGTGGGTTGGATAAAGCATAATAGTTCTTTGACCCATGGTTGTTTTGTTATGCTTTGTTTTTTAATCTTGTAAAGTTTGGAAGAAAGGTAGAATTTCCAGTTAGAGATAGTGATCTTGGTCTACACATTTCAACTCTCAACTTCCCTTTCCAAATTGCTGTAGAGAAAGTTGAACTAGTATAATAGAGAAACTGCTTTTTCCCTGCTGGAAGATAGGCAAGAATGTCACACTAAACAAAGAAACTTCAGGTTCCTGCACAAAATAGAGCTGCCCAGATCAGAGTGAGGGAAGCACACACTACCCCGGGATCCCAGATCATGAGGAGAATAGCCTGTGTGGATGGGGGAGGGAATTCTTCACACAGTGATTCCACACCTACAACTGACCATCTTCCTTTGGCTTGTGCTTCCTCCTTGCTTTGAAGAGTACTGGGTCTCTTAAGAAAAAAACTATACTACCTCTAAATTTCCCCATTTTTTCCCCTCTTTCCCTTCCTCCCCCCTTCTTTCCCTTCTTTCCTTCCTTCCTTTAATGGTGCTGGGGATTAAACCCAGCATCTTCTGCATGCTAAGCAAGCACTTTACCACCAAGTTAGTGCTACACTCCCAACCCCCTTCCCCATTTTCTTTAGCCTGAGATCTTAACATTTTCAGAACAGAACAGAACATAACGAAGATAGTCTGTTTCTAAAATAATACGGTGGTGAGCTTATACAGAAAAATTTAGAAGCAGGAAAGTATTTGTGGAGATAAAAGTTACTTGTTATCTGAAAAATGCAATATAAGTAGTAAACAGTAAGTTGAGTGTTGCAAAAACAGAAACAAAAACAAAAAAGAAAATAAACAACTTGAATTGTTTACAAGACCAGATTGAAACATATTTCCAAAACGTAAAGAAAAAGAATAAAGAAATTTTAAAAATACACTTGGCATATAAAGAGATATGAGATAGATGAAAAGTCTAATGGACAGACAAAAGCATAGTAATGCTAAAATAAACAAAAGGAGAAACATGTTTTAAACTGAAAAAGTTACAGTGGTCAGATAGGATGACTTAAGTACTATACAAAATTTATGAAAAGTCTCATTAATGACAGACTAGATATAGTCTGTTGACATTTAAAAAAATATCTAGGATGAAGAAAGAAGCCCTGCAAACATCCAAGAGGAGAAATCAAGTTACCAGCAAAGGAGGACGACATTAAGTTAACATCTCTCACTTCTCTAATACATGCGGCATGAAGATGTGTTACTGTCTTTGGAAAATCTAGGCAAAAAGGTAGCCAAAGTATAAGAATTTTATATTCAATAAAATATTTACCTGGATGTGAACAGAAAGAAATTCTCAAGTATCTAAGGAAATAGCTTCATAGTCACATATTTTTTTCAAAAAAAGTTTACCTAAAACAGACTCAGCAAACTGAGAAACTCAAAAATATAATAAAACTTTAAATATTGGAAAGGAAGTGTGTGTGTGTGTGTGTGTGTGTGTGTGTGTGTATTCATATATATTCAATGAAATCAGGAAATCTTTTTCTTTTTTTAAATCAGTAAATCTTATACTAAACTTAAATCATTATTTTTGACATTTATACTGCAAATATTTTGGCCTTTTTTCTCCCTTCCTTCCTTTTCTTTTGTTTGTTTGCGTTTGAAGACAGGGTCTTAACTATAGCCCATCTTGGTCTTGGACTCAGAGAGATCCACCTGCCTCAGTTTCTCGAGTATTGGGATTACAGTGTGCATCACTACACATGACTGCAAATATTTCTTTAAAAAGAAAGTCAACAAGAATCAATAGATATTATTTAATTCTTGCTATTACAAAGGCTAGCAAAATTTATTGGCAACTGTTAGTAGAATTAAATGAACTTATACTTTTCAAGTCACTGGAAAATCAGACAAAATAACAGAGAATATTAAAAAGAGTGAATAGTCAAAGACATAGGAAAATATGAATAAGATTCAAATTGAATGATACTAATTTTGGACAAATGTTAAAATACAAAAAAATTAAAGGTGACAAAAATATTTCATACTGATTAGAAGTACTATACTCCCTAAAAAAATACATATGAACTAACTAATATAGTGCAAATTATAAAGCCATGTGTTGGTAGAAAATTAAAAAATATCTATATTCACAATCCAAGTAAGCAAATATGTAAAATAGTTGAAAATTTTAATATTTTGTGTCAAACTTTTTACTCAGCAAATTATACATATTTTCTAACATTCTTGGATTAGGGATAAAATTTGATCAGATAGTAACCTACCAACAGATATTAAAAAATGAAAATAATCTAAACTACACTCAGAAGAAAGTGCATTGGCTCTAGAAATTGAACAAATGGCAAATAAAAATCATGTAGAAATTATGAAACACCTTCCTAAATCATTCTAAGTCAAGGATGAACTTAAAAACTATTTAGAGTTTAACAACAAACAAGAACAGGACATATTCAACAACCATGATCAGATTTAAAATAATTTATACCACTATTAGCTTTTTTTTTTTTTACTAAGAAAGCACAAAATATAAAGAATAAGTTTTCATCTCAAGAAGCCAGGAAAAAATGATATATAAGAAGCAGAGGGAAGAAATGAATCACGACAAAAGAATAAAATGATGAATCACTGAATTCTTTAAAGTACACAAAACAGAAGCGATGAATAAATTGAGAAACAAATCATTAGGTAATTGAGAAAAGTATTAAAACTAATAAAATATCTCATTAAAATGATGGGTTAAGAAATAACTCTCCAAAATCATTTGCAGTTTTTGTGCCAAAAAGCTGCAATTCATAAGCTTCTGTTCGGGGTGAAAAGTTACAGGCCACTTCAGGTACAATCTACATGTTCTTTCTATAGAAACCCCGCTCACATATACATTTCTTTAGATTAGTTTATAGAGTTCAATAGAGACCCATGGACTAAAAACTAAGTTCCCTGTTCTAATGACCAATAATAATTTATGTAAGAGAACAGAAAAATATTTTATTCACAGTGGAAGAAAAAAACTTCAAACTACCTGGGAATAAAGTTAACAAACACTGTATGAGATTTAACTCAAGAATAAAGTCTTCCTGAGGGGACAAAAAAGAGAAGTGATATAGCCTTAAAAGAGAAAATAAGTACTATGTAGTAAAAATGCAATGTCACTGTTGCTGAAATTAATCCTTATTTTCCATATTCAAATTAAAATCCCAAGGATATTTTAGAACATAAAAATTTATTTAAAATGCACATGGTTGGAAAAATCCACTAAAGACCAAGGAGATTTTTGCCCAATATTAGAAATGAAGAGCTGGTCCTCCAGATGTTAAAACTAATTAAAACAATGTGCTCTGGGTAAAGAAGCAGACAGAAAAACAGAACTGAATAGTAATAAAATAGAAAACTCAGCAATGAACCCAAGTCTATCAAAAAGTTTAACTTTTTAAGCGCTTGGTAAAAGATTATTCCACAACGGTGTTTGAAGAACTGGCTAATTAGAGGGAAAAAAGTTGGATGTTGTTCATGTACTTTACATCATAAATAAATTCTAGAAAGCATAATGATTTAAATAAAAAATTACGAATAAAGGTACTCATACAAAGGACAATGGGAGTTCAATCACAATTATGAATAGGTTACTAAATTCCTGAAAAATATATAGAACATAGAATTTAGGTCTACATGTTAAAAGTGTGTCGTAAGTATAATCAGAAATATAAAAATACTCCAATATTTTAAAGTCTTTGTAATGAATTTCATGGTTCTAGTAGGTAAAGAAAAATATGACCATCTTAATAGATGGCAGGAAAGCATCTGATTAAATTGAACGTGTATTCTTGATTTAACTGATTAGTTGAACTTCCTTGATATGCTCTCATTTCCAAATGATGCAACATTTGAAATATTGCAGTTAATGTCAGGAATAAAGCTACCCTTGAGTTTTCAAGGAATCATGTATAGAAGTGATCAAAAGATACTATACATGTTTACGTATAAAATTTGTTACAGTAAAAGGCACATGGCAATTAATGCTCCTCAAAATATTCCCTCTTGATTTGAACACACTTACCCCATGGTTCTTGATATTTTCCGAAATAGTTCTGGAAGTTCTCTTTTGTGTGTATCCTTACAAGTGTGATAAGTCTTTTACTATAATAAGTTCTTTAAAAATTTAAATGCACACCATGTTTTTTAATCACAGCTTGTAGAAGTTAACACTAAATTATTTTATTCCAATAGTACTTAAATTAACATTACACCCTCTGGGGGCTGGGGATTTAGCTCAGTGATTAGAGTGCTTGCCTTGCAAGCACAAGGGCCTGAGTTCGATCCCCGGTACCACAAAAAAAACAAAACAAAACAAAAAAAAACAACAAAAAACAACATTACACCCTCTGCCATGCTAATGAAATGACCCACAAAATGTTACAATTTATTAATTGCTTAAACTGATGCAGCTAAGAAGTCTTGGAAGAGCAATATGACATGATGCAGAGTTCATGAGCTGGACCAACTTTAGAAGCCAGAGATCACAGCACTAGTTCTGTTTTTTACTAGTTATTTGACCTCAGTAAGTTATATAAATTCTCTGGACCTCAGCATCATTGTTGGTAAAACTCAAGCAACACAGTCAAGAGAGAGTATGCGTGCTACAGCCGTGTCTCCAGCTGATTACAGCAAAAAAACTTTGGTTAAACTAAAAAAGCAACCACAAGAAGACTTGTAAAAGTAAACAAAGCTGGTGGATTGGGGAGGATAGTTAAAACCTGGAGAAATGATCCACACAGGGGTGAGTTCCACATTTTTTTCTCTCTTTTCTCTCATGGCCTTAACCTGAGAGAGGGTCTTAGTCACTTGGCAGTGACTGAGACATCACATAAAAGGCCAAGAAAATTCCTATATTTCTGGGAAACTCTGGGGATAAAGGTCCTTGTGGTTCAAAGAATGTGAGAAGAATTTCCATTTTTACTTCTCTATTTTTTAAAAATCCCTGCCTTTGCTTCAGGGTGGCCTCCCTGGAGAACGGCATGGCAGCTGTGTGGGTGGTCAAAACACCAACAGAACCCCCAACTTTCTTGCTAGAGAATTTGGAAAGGGGGCTCCCATGGGCTAGATAGTGGGGGTATTGTGGAGAGGAGAGAGCTGGAGGAGAACCCTTCACTCTTTTTGGGAAGCTCTGTAAGCCTCAGCAAATCCTTGAAGAGTTTTGGACTTTGGACAGATCTAAAAGAGTTAGCAAAGCCTTTGAAAACTGAGCTGACATTGAAACCACCACCCACAGAAGAGGTAGAACTTGTGGTCTAAACCAGGGTGATTGCTTACTGAAACAAACAGAAAGAAACAGTCAACATTTTCTCAAAGGATTTGCACATGGTCCTCAATCTAAACACCATAAAATTCAAAAATTTCAAGTTACACTCTAAAATTACTCAACATACAAAACATCTAGAAAATGTGATCAGTTCTCAAAGCAAAACACAATTAAGATGCCAAATCCAGAGACGTTGGAATTATAAGAGAAGACTTTAAAGCTGCCATAACTATCCTCCATGAGGTCAAGGTAAATACACTTGAAATAAATGGAAAGATAGAAAATTTTAGCAGAGAAATAAAAACTTTAAAAGAGAAACAAATGGAAATTTTAGAACTTCAGAATGAAATATTGGTAATAAAAACTTGAGGAGATAGGTTCGGGAGCTGAAAGAACATGACAGGAAAGAGCCAGTGAACTTGAAGATAGATAACAGAAATCAAAGAAAAGAGGGAGAAGGATTGAAAAAGAAATAAACAGAACTGCAGGAACACGTTGAAGTAAGAGCAAAGGCCTACCGATTGTATTACTGAAGTGCCAGAAAGAGGAGAAAATGATTGGCACAGAAAAAAAATATTTGAAAAATGATGGCTGCAGACTTGCCAAATCTGGTGAAAAACACCAGCCTATCAATTTAAGAAGCTAAGCAAAGCCAAAATTGGATAAATTTAGAACTACGCCCAGACGTGTCATAACCAAACTACTTAGAACTAACGATGAAGGAGAAGTTTTAAAAGCAGTTAGAGCAAAACAGTACATTACACATAAAACCATGACTCAAATGTCCACATAGTAACCATCTGAAATCAGAGTAACAAAGATTATGAGAATAAATAGGAAATGATATCTAAAGTATCTCACAATCGATATTGTTACTTTACTTTAGTTCCTTTACTACATCTCAACATACTACATTTTCCATTCTATTTCTTCAAACTCCCCAATTCTCCTCTTGGCATATTTGAACCCAATAATTGGATGCAAATACAACTTTGATATTAGATATTTATTCTGGTTTATACAAAATAGTTTCTTCTTGTTGAAATGAGTCTTTGGGAAATCATATCTTTTGAACAAGTGTTTTTTAAAAACTCTGTAAGCTTCCCAAAATATTACATAGGTATAATAATGGATCATTTAGAGTCTTATAGGGGTATTATGAAGATCAAATGAGACACAGAGGAAAATACACAGATTCCTGGCCCAACTAGGACACTAAGTAATGTAAGTCAGAAACGGTACTAGCCTAAGAAACATGAAAGCCTGACTCTTAGCCAGGCTCCTGAGACGGTACTTTAAGGTATTCACATGCCCGTGACTCTTCTATAAGACGATAAGACTAGGGGTGTATCAGTGAACTGTGCTCTGCCCACTGACCTTGGTCAAGACAAGCAGGCACCACATGACACTCACAGTCTTTAGTAAGGTGTTTCTGGCTGTCTGATGCACCTTCGGCCTATATTAAATGATGTTTCCAGCAAAGTAGAGATTTTAACCTCTGTCATCTTGCGCGTGGGGAACTAACAGTAGTCTAGGGACAAAGATGCCAAATCCAAGTAGATTCACAGGATGACTAATTTCAGCAAGAATAATAAATCCAAATGGATCGGAAAACCTAGGTATTCTGATAGTATTTAGAAATCTATGATCCCCTTCCGCCCTCCCATCTCCCAGAGGCTGTGAGCAGTAGCACACAAAGGATATCTCAGGTTGTAACAGAATGTGAAGAACAGGTGAGCTCTAGTTTTGATTTTGAACTAATAAATGTATACATCCCCCCACAAGGGTGGCCAGGACCTGTTAGCCCCAGAATTATCAGTAATCCAAGTCGAAGAGGAGGGAACAACCGCAGGAATTACAGCTGATTTAGTGAGCCATTCAGGGTTCACAGTACCAGTCCTGTGTGCTTAGACACGCATGGCTTAATCTTTGAGACAAGCATACGCTCCAGGAAGGCTCAACCAGGTTTTCTCTACGTTTAGTTCCCCATCTCTGAATAAATGACATCCCTACATAAAGGATGTCATCATACAAAGACTGAGCAAGATTAAGAGTCTTGCAGATGGCTAGAGACACCTCCCCGGAGCTTCTCAAAATCCTCGGCCAATGTTAAAGGGAAACCACACAGGCTTCTTGGACCTTAAGACTCTGTTTAACAGAAGTCTGTCAGACCAACTGAAAGCCTGGGGAGCCGGAATCTAGTCTGGATTCTACTTAGTTCTTAGGAAGGTAATAGCATCTTAGTTTCTTCTTCTGTTAAAATGGGGTGAGAGGTCCCTCTTTTTCAGTCGGGATTTCCGTGCATCTCAATAATATGAATGCATCTGGAGAGGAACAGAACTGGAAAACTTCTGTATGGTACAGAGTAACGAGGCTGGTTCTTGAGCAAGTAAGATGTTATAAACAGAGTGAGCCTGTCCCCTGAGTCTCTTGTCTCACTATGTCTCTTCCTGTCACACACCACTCTCACCTTGATGCCATCAGTCAGTGATGCCCCATGTGTCCCCGACAGTGTTCCCCCTGTGGGCAATATCACTTTTTAAAATGTATGCAGAGTCATTAATGTAAGAATGCACCATCCTTACTATGACTAGATGCTATGTCTCTGTTATTGCTAGTCTTCATCTGCAAGGAAATGTGCTAAAACCCCAGAGTATTTTTTTCCTAAGGTAGGTCTAACTACTCCTTATATGCCAACAACATTTTCCACACTTCATTTAACTTTTATTTTGCGCTACCACAAACCCTTCATTTCTATTCCCTTCCTTGGTACTTACATGGGATAGTATTTCAAACTCTTACCTCTCTTACGGTGTACTTATTATACCTCTGAAAATTTAATCCACAAACAAAACAATTCAAAGTGAAGAAAATACGGTCCCCTACGAATTTGGTTTGCTGATATTTTACTCCAAGTTAGCAGACTGAGTTACCAATGAAATACAAGATTTAGCTTAATGTGATTTAGTTATTTACAAACCTTCACCAACATCAAAAAATTCTATCAAAAGTCACCACAGAGTAATCTATCAGAAGGGCCTAGATGCAAAATTTAAGAGTTTGGCTAAAAGAAAGCTATAAGATTAAAGCAATCAACTAAGGCTGAGGCACCAGGGCACAAATCTCAGGGCAACCCAGCAAGAGATGGACTTTCCAATGAAAGGAATGAAGAGTATCGGAGTATCCTTACCTGTCTTCTGTTAGTTTCATTAAGGTTGTTCCTCTAGTAGAGAAGACAATGAAGGACATTCTTAGTTGTGGGCTGGAAAGGAAAAGAAACTCTATTAGGGTAGACAGAAAGACCGAACTGTGTCATTCCTTTCTGGGCTGCTTAGCTGTTCTTGTCTTTGTAGCATGATTACCAGAGCTGAGGACCTACAACACAAAGGGGCCCCAGCTCGAGTTGTAAGCAGTTAGCTGGCAGCAGACCCAGAAGTTGTGACCACAGGAGAAGACCTGCTGTGTCTTTTTGGAGGCTGCTTCAGATTGGACACTGTTGATACTGTGAATATGAATTACAAATAAGAAAGATAAAACCCATCACTGGCCTGGGCTCTGTCTGCACTGTGCCCCGAGAAGGAGACTGGTCTGCAAGGTGTCTATAAATGGGGAATCCCGATAAACAAAGTTGGCAGTGTGTCCACAACGGTCTAGTGGGTTCTATAAGGAAGAGAATGTCTCAGCGGTGGCAGCCTGATGCCATCACCCACTAACATTACACAATGACCTCCCTTTGAGCTCAAAGTTGGGATCACCATCAATTTTTAATTTCTCCTAAAGAGAGAATAGTTGACCAGCCACAGAATATCTATTGCACTTGGTAGTTATATGTTTCACTATTAATGAATAAATTGGCACTATTTTCAGATGGAGTGCTTGAGCACACTGTTAATGTAAAATTCACACTCTGGGAGACAGAACAACTCTCAGCTGAGGACTAGAGACGTATCTCACTCTGCAAGATGGACAGCTAGCCTGCAGTGGGTTTAGCAAGGCAACACTGTCCTGGGGCTCTCTGTGAAAAACAGATTCATCCACATTCACTCTGTCTTCACAAGGCAGTAACCTCCCACACCCGATAGGGCTCCAAACTTCATAGCTCTCACTTTCCAAAATGTCTCTCGAACCTGAGCCACTTTTCCATACTTTAGCTTGGGACCTTGGCCTCAGTCATCTGACTGTCTAGCTGGGAACAACTGCTTAGCATCATTAGCATCATTCCTTGCTCCAATTCATTCTTCACACTGTTTCCTGCACTATTTCTAAAGTATAAATCAGATCTTATCGCTTATCTGCTATAAAACCTTTGATGGCTCTTACTGCCTCCAGAATAAAGTCTACATCTTTGGAAACCATGGCGTGGTGTTTAGTACTAGTAGGAGCCCAAACTGTGCCTGGCGAATTGAATATTATTCTCCTGAAACAGACTTTGGTTCTCTGTCCTTGACACTGTGCTACCTATTACTACCTCAATAGTGCTGAGGCACTGTTAAATGATAGTGACACTCTCACATGATCGTAGTGACATAATAATGGCCAACTTTATCGAGTTCTTATGTGCCATGTACTATTGTCATCCAAATGTACGAGTTAATTAGATTTGGAACAACTTAATGAGATTGGTACTATTATTATTCCTATTTTCTATTAAAAGAAATTGATGCCCTGAAAGATGAAGCAATTCTGCCAAGGTTACATGGTGGCAGAACTTTTGATTCTAGAGCTTGGGTTCTTAACCAGTATATTATATTGCCTTCCTTATTACTGAGTTCAGTTCTGGAAAGTATAGATTTGAAATGTGGGAAATGTAGATATCCAAGACCCAACTGAGATGTAAATCTTGGAGAGAGACTTAATTTTGGGAGTTGCTAGCAAGTTGATATGGGCAAAGTTGTTCTGAGAAATAAGAACAGAAGCGAACCAAATACAGAGCCAGCACCAACATTAAAAGGGGCTAGTTAAGGTCAGAAGATGAAAGGAAAACAGAAACCAGTGGAGGAATTTCAAGGAAGGCTAAGCCAGCATCAGTTGAAGCCCCTCTATTCAATACCCTAAGGACTACAAAGTGCTCACTGGATTTGTCCTTGGGACATCATTGGTGACCTTAGTGAGAGTGAGCAGGTAGAGGGCAAGGACAGCAGCCAGATGGAATGGATTAAAGGATGAATGAGAAGTAAAGATATGCAGGGGTTGGGGATATAGCTCAAGTGGTTAGAGTACTTGCCTAGCAAGCGCAAGGCCCTGAGTTCAATCCCCAGCACCAAAAAAAAAATAAAAAAAAAAAGCTATGGAGACAGCAAGTCTTTAAGGATATTTGAGTGGGAAATCAGTAAAGAAACAGAATTGTATCTAGAAAGACATGATCAAAAGATGTGCTATCACTCTATCACTGTTTTTTGTTCTGTTTGTTGGTTTTTCTTTTTTTTTTTTTTTGGTAAAGGACAGGAGTGATTAATTAATTCATTTTTTTAGGAGTGATTAATTTATGTTTATAGTCTATAGCAAAGGAATCAGGAAAGAGGTAGAGACAAATAGAAGAAAGAAACAAAGATAATGGCAAAAAAGGGACTAAAATGGAGAGGTTAGCCTTAAAAACAGGAGCTACTTGGCTCTCAGTGACTGGTAGAAGGACATACACACAACATTCAGGAGAAGGATTGGAACTTGGGCTAATCATTCTGTCCATTCTTTTTTGATGAAGTTGCAGGTGAAGTTCTTGGCTGAGAGTGATGGTTGTAAGATATGGCTTGGGGAACTGAGGAAAGTCAATGATGAATTAGAATCATTATTAGGAAGAAGAGAGGTAGTCAGAATAAAGACAAATAAAAGGACTTGGAGTGTTAAGGATCCCACTGAGCAAGCAAAGATCTATTTGTACTGTAATCGATTACTTTTATTGAATGGATTTCCCCTGGCAGAATCAACTGTCTCAGATTATTTATTAAAATGAATAAATAAAAACCATCCATTCATTCATTTATTCAGAAATACTGATTGAGGATGTACAATGTGTCTGGCACTCTTGTAGTCAGCTAGGTGGCAGGAGTCAACAAAATATAGTCCCTGTGACACGGGCTCTGCGTGATGGTAATGTCTTGGGGCTGCACTTTAAGGGCTCTACAGCCAAGGAGTTCAGGGGAGACAGACAGAGGAAAGTACCTGTGTCCCGGAGTAAACTGTTCCTCAGTTTCTTCATCAAGGAGATTGGATTAAGCATTTTCTTAGTACTCCCACGTCTGCCCCTGCCCTTTCTTTGATTCTAAGCTACCGAAGAGCCTGGCGCTTGCTGAAAGGGCTGGGAGGGTGATGTTGTATACCCACTCAGAGCCAGGTGCTGGGCTGGTGGGTTTGCCTCGTGTTCTTTTTGTAATTCTCACAGGGAAACCAGAGTTCAGCCAAGGTAAGGAAAATGCTGCAGTTGCACAATGGAGCCTGGATTCAAACCCACATTTGCCTGACTTCAAAGCCCTTCCCAATGGCCTCCTCAGCTTCAGAGGGAGCAGAAGGTGGGAACAGCAAACAGAGACGGAGCAGATACTGTCAAGTGTCTAGAAGCAGGTGTGTTTTATGTCATGCCAACGGATGGGTGCAGGAAAGGACATTTTGGTTCAATGACGAAAGGACTTTGCCGAAACTGAAATTGTCCAGCTATTGGACTGCGTTGAAAAGGCAGCAATTTCTCATCAAAGTTGTCCAACGTGAGGGCTAGGAAGGCCTCCTGGGATACATTGGGAAATTGTTCCTTTCAACTCTCAGGGTCAACGATTCTCTTAAGTATGTGTTACCACCACACATATTCTTGCTTCTTCCATTCCCCTATACTTTTTCCTTCCTTCTCTCCTCTCGGCATCTGTTATCCCCAATCATCTGGGTTTTGATGATTCCTTCTCCAGCTTCCAACTTTTTGGCACTGCAGAGACGCCACCTCCTGTTGCTTTTTCTCTCCAGCTGGGCAGGTAGGTCCATGTTGATCAATGAGTGGATTTAGGAGGAAGATATCTGTCACTACCCTGGTTCAGAAGAGCCTGTATTCTGAGATGAAGCATTTCACCCAGAGAACTCGACAGCTGCTCACACCACCTGAGAGCGTCTGTGGAGGCCAACTAGTATAAAGTGAGGCTGTGTCAATAGTTACAATGCTCAGACCAATTGTACTTGACAACTTGCTTCAAGCATATCCAGGAAGGTTTTGTTATCCATCGGAGGCTGTACCTGGGGAGGGCGATGTGTCCTCCTTTCCTTTACTAGCGTGTGTCCTTTCTTACTGGCAAGTGGAACCTCCAGGACTTCTGCAATATTTAGAGTGACTCTGTTCCAACCTGCTTGGGAAGGGGAGTTGAGGACCTGATACGGTACCTGAAAGCGACCATCACAATTTTCTCAGGACTAAGGAGTGTTCTCAGGACATGAGATTTTCAACACTCAAACAAAGAAAGTTGTGGGCAAAATGAGCTGAGTTGGTCGCCCTGCACCCTATGCCCACGTCCACAAGGACATGCCAGTTGTGCCTCTGGGATGCACTGAGTGGGAAAAAGGGTCCATGGGCCCTTTACTAGAACCTATTATTCTACAGGGAGGGAGAACGTTAAACATTTTCACTTTATCATCAAATCTGGCTCTTCCCGAAAATAATAAGCCGAAGTTGTTTTAATACGTGGCATACATCAAAACAAAATAAATGGTATCTGGGCCGAGACTTAAGAGTTCACCCTTGTGGAGAAACATCCCCCAAGTGGTTAGGAGTTAGTAGAACAGCAAATACATGCTGGTCTTACTCATGGCAGAGAAGTACAAGAGAAGCATTTCTCACCTGATGAATTTATGAGCCAGCTGTTCCACAAAGTAATAGATCTCATTCCAGTGGTGCAGAACACTTCCGGATCTTAAAAAAAAAAGCAGATGTTGCCTGAATCAGGAGTTCATTTGTCTTCACCTTGTATTATTCCCCTTCACATTCTATTATTTTGTATTTGACCTATCCATTAACCAGGCTCATTCACTGAAATCTTTATAAGTCCAAAAATTATTTGAAAAGCTATTTAGACTTTCTGTTAGTACTCTTAAAAATCTTGTTAAAGTTCTCCCCTGAAGCCGCCTCCCCTCCCTCCCTCAACTCCCCCCATTCCACACACTTACACACCGAAAACCAAAACCAAAACAAAGCAGAAAAGCACTGGGCTCCAGTAGTCTCATAGGTTAGTTTCACATCTTTATAAAACAGTTATTTTTGTGCTATTTAAATTATTTTACTGATAAGGGAAGAAAAAAAATTCTAATTCTTTGCAATGAAATTAGCACCAACAGACAAAACAAGGATAAACAATCCCCCCAAGTTCAATTTCATTTGAACTATAAATCTGAAATCTGTAAAAAAAAAAAAAAAAGTTAGTGAAACCAATCCAGCAGGGATCTGAAAAAAAGAATAATTAATTAATTGAGTCGATTTCAGGAAAGTACTAATAGTTGAACATTTAAGGAAATCTAATGTAATTAGTGATATTAATAAACAAAGAAGAAAAACTATGTGGCTTTTCACTGTATTAAAAGGGAATTCTTTTCTTGTACAGAGGGAAACTTTCTTTAGAACATATGGGATTTTACATTTGAAAGGAGCTTTTTTGTTTATTAAAAAATCTGATTGCTGTTTCAAGATACCATCCCTTTCCACTTTAATTCAGATTGAAGTTTTTTTTTTTTTTTTTTGGTACTGGGAATCGAACTCAGGGCATTGTGCTTTGGAAGTATTTTTCATAGTGCTTGTACTCAGTCTGCGGTGGTGAGTCCACACTAGCTTCTTCTATTCAAACCCACTTTCCTATAACTGTGACGTCTCCTCCTTTTCTTGTGAATCTGTTTCAGTTGTGCTCCAAATTTCTGTCTGCCATTCTAATAATTGTGGAAGTTTGTGTTTGCTTCTTCTAATCTGCCATTCTGTACTGTAAATATTTTCTACTAGTTTCTGATTTTTTACGAATTCATTTGTAGTTTTAACCTGTAGACTAAAGAGTTATTTGCTGCTCTTTTCCTTGTTTCAGACTGTTACACACAAATGAGAAATCCATGCAACATACTGTTTTCTAGGTACAACATTTCTAAGAATTCTCATTTTGGTTGAGTATATCCCCTTTCCATGAGAATCATTTTTCTCTATCCCATATCCAGAAGGGATAATTTTTTTATTTGAACAAAAGTGATACAGTATATTATGGTCATATAATTAAAGACTCCATAACATAAGGATGTCTCATTTTCTCCAAGTTAATCTATCACTTCAGCTCTAGAAAAAAAATCTAAAAGGATATTTTGTGAAACTCAAAAACTAATTTTAAAAATAAAATAAAAATTAAAGTCTAAATTTAATCAAAACAATTCTGGAAGAAAAAAAAAACAAGGCAAGAAAGCTTACCCTACCAGACATAGCGCCCCTACATAATGGATACGTGACATAACAGTGGAGTGAATGAGTAGGACAGGAGAGCCCAGACTTGAACCAATGTGAGATCTGACTATGCAGAGAAACAAGTGACTAGTCTGGGGAGACAGAATAAACTCTTCAGTACAGGATGCTGTGGCAGTTGGGCTCCTAACTGAAGAAATAATTAGATTGCTATTTCCACAAATGTAACTCTAAGGGCTGGGGATTTAGCTCAGTGGTAGAGTACCTGCTTAACAAGTGCAAGGCCCTGAGTTTGATCCACAGCACCACAAAACAAAACAAACAAACAAACAAACAAACAAATGTAACTCTAGATGTGTTAAAAAAAAAAAAAACTAATGAAGAAAAACCAAACTTTGAATCTATTGGGTGAGTTAAGGAAGATTTTTATCACCTTAGGTCAATGTAGAGTTTCTTAAAGAAGACAAGGAGAGTAGACTTGTTTCTTAATATGAGCATTATGTTGACACTGGACATGTCTAAATTTCAGAATAACAAGACACCATAAACATGTTAAAAGCAAGGAAAGAATGAAAAAAGATGTTTAAAACAAATAGAAAAAGCAAAAGATTAGTGTCAAGTGTATGTCAATAACTGATACAAGTAAATATTAAAAGGGAGACAACAGAAAAGTAGACAAAGGATCAGAACAAGCAATCTCTCAAATGGTAAATTGACCCATGATGAAATATTCAACTCTTCTAGTAAATATTGACATGCATATTTAAACAATTGCCAAATAGCTCTTCTTCATACCATTCATGTTGTCAAAAATTAAAATGCCTAACAATATTAAATGTTGGTGAGAATATGGGCTAAATAGGAGCAGTGCTCACACATTGCTGGTAGATGTTGAAATTGATGTAGCCACTTTGGAGAGCAACTGCACAATGCCTAAGAGCTTGGAGACGGGCATTTCCTATGACCGTAACCTGTTTCTTGGTTACAATCTCCTATGGGAGCGAGGGAATGTACACAGAGGTCTTGTGTAAGGAGCATCACTGTTGCAGTTTGCTAGTCTGCAGTTTGTTAGAGAAAAATGCCCCTAGGTCCACAATTACACACGTATACTTATTTCTAAAAAGCACTAAAACGAATGTGAAAATACATTAACATTTGCTCATTTATGTGGAGAACTTATGAATAATTATGCTCTATTTTCTGAAGAACAGATTGTTTTGGAGTTTTACGAAGAATACTGTATGAAGAGTCGAAAGACAGGGATCCACTCCTCCATCATTCCATATACAGGAGATAATCATTATAATTTCATGTGCTAATACTGAACCCTACTTCAGCTAATCTGAGATAGTATTTGGCATAACCAGCAGCAGGGAATAAATCACATTGGAGATTTCTTATTAAGTTGCCAAGGTGTGTGTTTGAATAAAACACGGTGCTTTCCCTCCAAGAACTCACAGTGAATCAGGGAACACAGATGAATTAAAATGTCACATTGTCATGACAAGTACTGCAGTTGAGCTCTAGGCTTTCAGAACAAACAAAAGGGAATGGCTTGCTGTGCCTGGGCAGGCTAAGTGGAGGAAGTCTTTAATCTGGGTCTTGAAGGACAGGTAGAGACTTGTGAGGAAAATGGGAGACAGAACATCCTTGGAAAACATAGAAATCTGCCAGGGCAGGCAGTGCAGGGGGAGGGGCAGGCACTTTCACATGGTGGCACCACAGAGCCCACAGGGAAAGGGAGAGAAGTTGGGGAGACAGATGGGATCAGGGTAAGGAGTCTGTGCAGGGACCCCTCTGTCAACAGTAATTCCCTTCTCTCAGCCTTTGGACATGATGTCCCATCCGTTTGGAACATTCTTTGTCCCCACTGGCGAACTCCCATTCAATCTTCAGTTCGGTCTCCACCTGTTGCTTTTGCCTAACACATAGGAGTGTGCTCCTCTCAGCCTGAGTCAGAAAGGTGCCTGTTTTGTGCTGTCAGGGCCCTGGGTACTGTCACTACCCTCTGATATTGGGTTGGGACCACTGTTTGTCCAGCCTCCCCTTGTGAGGGTCTTAGAGCAGTCTGCTATCCCAGCATCTCCCTTTTTGGTGAACTGGAGAAAGTAGAGGGTGAAGAGGAGACACCTTTATTTCTTGTGCCCATTACATGTTCCCCTGTGGTGTGGATAAGTACTCTGGGTTTGGGCTTCAGATGGCTCTAGGCAGCTTCTGTGACCCTAAGTGAACCTAAGGGGCCTTCTTACAGCTCTTGGTGAGTGGGGCTGGCTAATCACCAACAACAGATTGCTGGGCTGAACAGCTGCTGGGAGTCTCCCAAGAGCTCACCAGAACTGCTTGTCTTAGTCTGAAGCTTTTAAAGCTTTAGAAATCTTTCCATTAGGACCTCAGCCATCCTCCTGGACAGGATTCATTTGTATATCTGAAGTCTCAAAGTTTAGTCCTGGGTGTTCTTCAGCCACGGGGTAGGTGTGCTGGTCCTGCAGCAGCTCCTGGATGAGGGCCTGGTAGGAATGGCCCGATGCTGCTCAGGTGCTTCAGGAGAGATACCACACTCCTGTCTATCAGCTGTGGTCTAATCCAGGATCCTACAACTCCTTTCCGCTGGGACCAAGAAACTTCCTTTAACACTGGTCATCTGTGGTCACTTCTGAAATGCAATGCTGTTTTGGGGTCTATGTAACCAGGACAATCAACCTCTGAAATTCCAGTTACTGAGGGGTACAGCAAGATGCCTCATGACAAGAGGGGAACCTCACATCTTTCCACTCATGCCCAATTTCCTCATCAGTAGAGAAGTTCAGTAGTAAGAAAATTATATTTGGAGGGATGTAAAGTGAAATAGGAACTTGACCTAAAATCAAGAGACTATTCTTGACACCTTGCTTAAGAAGCAAGCATTTGAAGTAAGTTCTTTTTTGATGATTATTTCTTAATTCTGAAGGCTCTATTTTACAGCCACAAATTAATTTGCACTTATTTACATACTAATTAGGGTCACCTGGTGATCATTCACATTTTGTCTTAAAATGTTTTATTTTCATTATTCTTATATCCAACTGAAATGTAAAATTTATATAATTTTAGTATTCACCTGATGTGTTGATGCTCAGAATAAAGGAAGATCCAAAAAACTATTCTTGAGTGTTAAGAAAAATCTAGGGTCTACCAAAACTTTCTTGCTAATGGGTAGCTGTTGAATTTTCTCAAGAAGAAAATGAGACATCTAAGATAAACCTGAAGTGGGGTGGTATCAGGCTTCTTTCTCCCATCCCATCTTTACTAATAGCTTCCCTGTCTCTGTTGAGGTCTACTATACAGACAGACAGACAGACAGGCAGGCAGGCAGGCAGACAGAATTCTCCTCTACACGGTTATCTAAGCCTTCACCACCTTTGAGCCACACTTGACATGTATGCACAGCCTATTTCCTTTAGCATACAAAGTAAACATAACCTAAGATTCAGTTACCAAAGGAGCAAAGAAACACAGGGTGACCTGGAGGCTCCTCTTTGCTCTTCAGCCTCCTTCAGCCTCTGTCCTACTTTAAGATCAAATGATTTCTTGGAAAAGGAAGGAGATCCGTGTTCTCTGCTTATGGTTTCAGCATGGAGTTGAGCTTCTTGGGTGTGGGCTATGAGGTGGGAGTGGACTACTGCCAATACCCCTTTAACCCAAATCCCCTACGTAGGAAGCTAGCCTGCGTGCTCTATAGTTGTTTCTTTGTCTCACCATCACTCTCTGATGGCAGCTGGACTTCCTATTCCTGCATCCTTTCGTAGTGGTAGATAAGCTGGATCTTCGACTCAGTGTGGATTTTCTACTGCCACAAGCATGTCTCACCTGCCCTTTACCTTGTGACTGATTTTCTGGTTTGGAAACTGCCCCGTGGGCTACAATGGGAAAAGTCAACCCCAGGTATTTCAGACCCTCAACCCAGAGGCTCCTTTCAATTCAGAGGACCTAAGTAGATTCCTCGCCATGGCTAGGAGAAGCTGGTGTGTGCTGGGGAAATGGCTGAGTGAATCCAATTCAAGCTTCTTTCTGCCCTCGGGTATGTAAACATCTCATTTATCTTGCCAACCTGCTTAAGAGTTGGTAACTAAATTCTAGTTTTGGAAGCCTATACTATTTTCGGGCAGCATGGCTCACCCCACCATTGTTATCTAAAGTTGTAAGGCAGAAACAAAAAAATTTCTTCTATGTTCAAATTTAAACAATAGTAGGAAATGTTCTACTGGACTCCATCAGTTATGGATTTTTTCCAGAGTTACTTTTAACACATAACTGCTGAGCAAACTAGAGTCACACGGAGTTCCAGTGTTATGTTCTAGAAATTAGGGCAAGTGAAAGGTTTCTGATTTGACTCAGTCAAATCCTAATTTAAATGCAGGTTTAGCCCCCAAAGACTTCCATGGGCTGGCTTGGTATCAGGGTGGTGCATAGGGTCCCTCCTCATTTTGAGATTTTGTGCTTCTGTTCCACAGGCATACATCTTAGAAAAATTTGAAATTCAAGGAGCCTCCCAGGAATTCTGCTAAAGACAGTTTTACAGAATTATGTTTGACGATTCATTCAATACTCCTTGGGACCCCGCAAAGCTGGAGTCAGTGCCCTGTCACACTACCTAGTGATGTGGCTTTTGTCCACCACATCATGGGCTCACCACACCATGGAGAAGGAAAGCCACTGGTCCTCCCCACCAGGCCCTGAAGAAGGTCACTGCTGGGGGCAGCTCCAGAGTTTCTTATTTTTCTTTTACTCTGCTCTTTACAATGATGGCACATAAGAAATTTTTGTGACCTCATGCTCACTGTGTGTTCCTAGTGAGGAATTTTGCATAGAACCTAGCATGGCCCTCAGATTACTGTTCAGTTACTTCCAAAGGACTAATATGCAAAGAGTAGGAGCAAAATAAGAACCCCATATCTTATTCTGATTTATTTTCTGAACAAAAATGCATTCTTCTGTGTTTATGAGAGTTTCCAAACCTCCCTGTGGTTGAACGCCTTAGAAAACACAGGCTCTTTCCATTAGCCACACACATAACTGGAGTCAAAACCAAGTGAATCAAATTGAATTTAAACTCTCCCCCTTTTTTGCATTTGGATTAGAGTATAATGAAAGAGAAGAAGAAAGCTTGTAGTTGGAACCATCACCCAGGAGCTTCTTAAGCCCAGAACAGCAGAGTAGCTCTAAAGATGGAAATAATAAAACTCGCAGTTCTTGCTTTTCCTTAGCTCCACCTGGCTGAAGTCACTGGTGACTTCAGTAATACAGTTGGTCCCCAGCCAACCCTGGAAGACTATGGATACACTCCGCAGCTTCCGGTACCAGTTAGTCCAAAGACCCTAGAGCCATTTGCCATTTTACCTCTCTCCCCAGCTTCTTCCTTAGGCTTCATCTTCTTCATCCTAGACTCACATTGCATCTTAACTGGCTGGAGCCCTAACCCTGACCCAGGCCACCAACCTTTGTCTTGTTTTTGCTGAGAACACAGTTGATTCGTTGCCCAAGAGTTCCTTCCCACGAATGACTGCACAGCTGTGGCTCCATTTCTTGGTGTCGGAGGTCCCAGCCAAGCACTCCTTGCTCACAAAGCTTCTCCTTGGCTTGCTTCCACTCTGACTTTCGATAGCAGCCCCAAACCAAGTCACTGAGCACTGCATTCTAAGTTTGTGATTATCCATCCTGCTCTTTTCTGCATCATGGAGACCCTGGACCCACCCTACTGACTCGTGATGAATTTCCCCTTAGTCACTCCAACTGTTGGTTTTGAAAACAGTGACTTTTAAACTGGAGAAGGCAATCTATTGGGAAGTTGGTTTGGTGGGCTATTACCAATATTTTAAAAAATGAAATATAAAATCAAAACATCAGGATATATTGCATACAGTAACAGAAAGCTACATAAAACTTCTGGTCAATTATGTTAATTATCATATGTGTACTGCATCAAGATATAAAATATATTTTTTGAGAATCATGTTCAAAAAGATATTATAACAAAATACTCTTTTCATCTCCACTCTGCCTTTCTCAACAAACTCATACTCCACCCCCCCCAAACACATACCAGGAAAATCTTAGAAAACATTTTCCCGATATCTACACTTGGTGCAAATTCAACATAAAAGTCCTATTGTCACTAAGAACTCAGAGCCACTTTGCATAGCTCTGAGGGACAGAAAGGAGATGGGCCAACGCCATCCAGTGAGTGTGGCCATGAATGTCGTCACTTGGGAGGAAGTGACTCAGAACAAGGGCACTGCAGGAGTGGATTTTAAAATACTGTATTATCAAAGCAACATGTTTCCTTTGGAAATGTAGGGAGAAGAGGAGATAGGCAAAAGGCAAAAAATAAAAATCACCCATTATTCTACAACTCAGATATAATCATTGTCAACACAGTAGTGGGTCTGTCTGCACACTCTTCCTCAAGCACACATATTTTGCCTATTGTCCCTGCTTTTTTCAATTAATGTTATTATGATTAATAAATACATTTTCATTTCTTTAAATAATACTCCCTAGCATCATCTGTATTTTCTCCATGTTATAGATTGTTATGGTTTGTGCCTAAATGTCTCCCCAAAAACTCATCAGTCATAGGTGGGGCTTTTTCAGAGGTGGCTAAATCTAGAGTGTGCAATGCTGGGATTAAGGGCATGTGATTACTAAATCAGTCCACTGATTGGCTTGGTACCACCTAATCCTGGCACTCTGGATAAGATATAAGCAGCAGAAAGAAGCTGCTTAGGTCCCTTTTGCTTGCCTTGCTGCCTTCTGCCTGTCTGCCATGCCACCCTACCTTGGAGCCAGCCAATTATGGACTGAAACCTCTACAAACTGTGAGCCAAATAAACTTTTCTTCTCCTAATTTTGGGTGTTGGGTATTTCGTCTCAGTAAAGAGAGAAAAGTAACTAAAACAGAATTTGGTACCAGAGAAGTAGGGTCGTTGCTGTGACTATACCTGACCATGTGGTTTAGGAACCTTTGGAGCTGGTTTGTGGGAAGGGGAAGAGTTAGGAAAGGTTTGGAAATATCACCTGAAAGAGAAGCCCTGGAAAGGCTTTATCAGTACTTGATGGGAGATTCTGGTCAGAGCTCAGAGGACCAGAATGCTGACAGAAAAGTTGTAGGTACAGACCAGGCTCGGGAGGTTTCTGCTGAGAAGAAGGATGGCATTGGCTGTTGGACTCCAGACCATGTGTGTTATGGCCTGGCAGAAAGTTTGTCTGCATTTTGCTCACGTCCAGAGACTTTGCCTGAGACTAAGATTAAGGGCAGTGGGCTAATTAATGTTACAGAAGAAATTTCAAGGCAGTCTAATGTTGGGGCAGTGGCATGGCTATTGTTGGGGGCTTTTAGCTAGATTTATGTTGAGAATCAAGAGCCAACAACCCAGCAGAATGATTCAATACGTTGTGAGTTTGGCCAGAAAGGAAGCTCCCGTAAAGTTGTGGCCTGCAAAAATGGAATGAAGGAGAGATTTGTCACTGAAGAGATTAGCAAGGAAAGACCAACTATTTTGGAAGGAAACAGAAAATATGGCCTGAGGATATCACAAGACCAGCAGGGCTGCAGCCTTTCCACCCTCAGAGTCGCAAAGGTGAAAGACCTCGCTTTGAGAAGAAAGCCCCAGAGTACCACATTCCAGAATGGTGGCAGCCTGGTGAACTTGTTCCTTGGGATTTGGTACAGAGTGCTCAGCAATCCAGGCGCTTGACCCCTACGGCCAAGAGAAAAGGAAGTCTGGTTACTACTGCAGCTGGCAGCAGACCTCGGCATCATCTATATGGTGCTGGTTTCAGGTGCATGCAGAATGCAAGAGTTGTGGGGTCAGGAAGGCTTCCACCCAGATTTCAGAAGAAGACCTAGGAAGCCAGGCAGTACGCCTGAGAGGGCAGTGTGTGAAGCTGTGAGTGTGAAGCCCAAGGTGCAGTGGAGACCCCAGAAGTTTGGAGAAGCCAGGAATTTGGATCGCCTGAGGAAAACTGCAAGGAGAGAGCAGAACCAGCCCAAGAGAGAAGCCGTGGGAGCTACCACCAAGGGAAGTGCCGTAGGGATGGAGCCACTCAAGCCCTTTGGAGTACAGATTTCATCTCAGATTGCCTCTGATGCTGCACATGGAACTACAGGACTTAATGTTTGCCCTGCTGGATTGTGGACTTGCTTTGGTCCCATTCTTTTGTATTCCCCCTATTTGTACCTTTTGGAATGGACATGTTTATCTTGTGCCATTGTATGTTGGAAGTGTTTAACTTTCTTCTCATTTGTACAGGGGCCTGCAGCTAAGAGTTTGTTTTAAATTTCAGAGGAGACTTTGGACTTGGACTTTTCAGCAATGCTGAAACTGTTAGGACTTTGGCAACTCTTAGAGATAGACTAAATGCCTTTTGCGTAAAGGAGTATACATGAGTCTTCAGGGGGCCATGAGGTCATAGATGGGGCTTTTTGAGAGGTGGCTGAATCTAGAATGTGTGATGCTGGGATTAAGGGTGTGTGATTACTAAATCAAATGGATTGTTTTGGCACCACCCTAATCCTGGCAGCCTGAATAAAATATAAGGAGCAGAAAGAAGCATTTAGGTCCCTTGCTTACCTTGCTGCCTTCCACCTGCCTTCCATGGCCCCCTGCCTTGGATCCAGCTGATTATGGACTGAGACCTCTACAAAGTGTGAACCAAACCTTTTTCCCCTAACTTTGGGTGTCAGGTATTTTGTCTCAGCAATTAGAGAAAAGTAACTGAGACATAGACACATTATTATTGATATAGTCCCCTTTTGTACATTGGGTTGCTTCCATTTTCACATTTATAACAGCTTGATAATGAACACTGTTTACTCTGCTGTTCCTTTTGGCTTTTGCACAGAAAGTGACTTAACTCGCTGCAGTCAGTTCAAGGCATCCATCAGCTAGGAGCTACAGAGGAAGGGTGGAGAATTCACTTTCCTCAGTGGTGATGCAAGAAAGAAGGAAGTTGATACATGAGATTCAAAATATGATTTCACTCAAGGTATTTTTCAAAGATGTTTTCTAGATTCCCTTAGTAGTTCCAGAACCAAACTTGGAGGATCAGCTCACGATATAGGGAAGAGACATACAAGAAGAAGTATATATCTTGGGTGTCATTTGTGATGAAATTTGCACCCTCAGACACGCAGGATGACAGAGCAAGGCTGCTGGAGGATTTTGAATAGCAAAGAAAGTGAGTGGTGGAGGCCAAAAATAGGAGATTGGTGTTTGGGTCTCAGGAAGGCAGCTGCCCTCCACACTGCTCCCACATCGAGGTAAAGCAGTCTCTGCAGGCAGGGTGAGCAAAGGAAGGCCATTTGATTTCAATATTGGGTTAACTGAGATGTGTTTAATTGTAAGCCAGAGCATTTAAAAAAATACTTATTTTTCCTTTTATTTTCTTTGTTATCAGTTAGGCCTATCTACATAAGTTGCATAACACAGTGCAAAATGAAAATGCAAGTCCTTCTGTTTGAAAATAATTAAGAATTTCAAAACAGTTACATGAGAGTATTAAGCCAATGGCCTTCTAAAGAGGGGAGCTGAGTGACTGCACAGATCCACGCCTGTGATGCTAACTCGGGTATTGATATTCTTTGTCCATTTTCCCCTGGGCTGCAAATGTTTCCGTAGTCAAGGAGTATGGTAATTTTTTTCTCTCAAGGGCCAGACAGCAAATATTTCAGGATACGAGGTGATGAGTCATATGGTCTCCATAGCGACGACTCAATTTTTATTTTTATTTTTTGTAGCACTGAAGCTGCCATTGACAGGACAAGAACAAAATGAAGATGGTAGTAATATTAGAAAATCTATTTACAAAAGCAGACTGCAGGCCACAGTTCGCCAATCTCTATCCTAGACAGTCACTTTTTTCAGTCTTGTTTTTTTCTAATTTCTATATTCACTATCATGTGTTTCTTGTGACAAGCTAATATAAAAATGTCTATTTTTTTCCCTGGTAGCTAAAGTTTTGGTGTCTTTTGCTACTATTTCCTGCTACTTATTGCTGATACTGTGGATTGAAAAAATTGTGCCTTGGGATACACATGGAGGCATTCTTTGTGATCTAATAAATATTTCATGAGCATTTTAAAGCAAAGTTTATTCTCTGTGGGATATAGGGTTTGAATTATATTTATTAAATCCACCTCATTGATTATTATTCATATCCTCTCTGTCCTTGGAGCATGTAAGTATTCAGAAGGATGTCTTTCAGATTCTGCTGAGAGAATAATATGGTTTTTATATTTGGTAGTCAAAACAAATGTGAGTTATCTTAATACATTTTTAAATATTGAAGCATCCTTGTCTTCCTAAGATAAATTTTGCTTTGTTGCAGGATATTATTCTTTTTTTTAATATTTTTTCAGGATATTATTCTTTTACCACACTGTTAGTTATGTCTTTAATGTATTTAATTTAAGATTAGGAGTTTTTAACCAAAATTTGCTAAGAAGTTTTGTGCCTGACTATATTATTTTCGGTAGATATTGGTATCAGATATATGCTAGCTTCCCTAAATAAACTGAGAAACTGTCCATCTATTTGTGTTTTCTATGAGAATTTAGTATTGAAATTTTTTGTTCCTTAAGAATGTTTGAGTACTTTCCGTGAAACCAACTGGTAAAAACCATACAAAGACAAATCAATCTCCATAAAATACCCAGGTTCTATTGGGAAGAGAAAGGCAAAATTTAAAAGACTGAGATTCTTACCTTCAGGAATTTTTAAAAAATTACAACAATGGACAATGATTACTACTTTGATTCAAAATTTAGGAATTTTTTCCTACCTACAACCTAGTAGGTAAACTTAGGAGGAGAAAAAGAAGAGTTTGGGAGCTAAAATAAACTACATTCTTGTATATGTAAATGTTATGTTAGTAATTTTTGGGTTTTGGGGGGTGCCAGAAGTGGTTTTTGGTATAATGTAAAAAAATTAGATCTTCTCTTATGAAAAGTCTATTTTCTCAGTTTTATATTTTGTTACATAATCCAACTGATAGCATTATTATGACTTCTTAACTTTTCCAGGGCTATTACTTGCTTCTGTTTCTTTTATACTATGTCTTTTTTTTTCTGTTTTATTTCGGATATATTTTCTATTTGATATTAATATTGTCAAGTAATTATTTTCAGTGGGGGGGGTCTATGGATGAGGCACATTTTGAATTTTTGGATGTCTGAGATATCCTGGCTAAGAAATTTTAAAATCACATTTCACTCAAGACTATAATTATTGAATTATTTTGAGCAGTTACGGTTGTACCATAAACTATCTAATTCCAATCTAAATCTTATTTTCTTTTGGTAGGGGAAAACTATTATTTTCCTTTTTTGGATGAGATTTTCTATTTACTCATATAGTATAAGAATTAATCTAAGATGGTATTAAAAATTAGTTAGGCTGAATATTTGGTAAATCACTTAGATCCGAAGACTTCAATCTTTCTTCATCTCAGGAAAATACCTTTTATCAGTATTTTTTCTTGTATTGCTTATAAAGGTTCTCTCTTTCTAGAACTCTTATAGTACATATATTAGATATCTTATACCTAGTCTTTGTAGTACTGCACTCACTTCTCATAATTTTAATCTTTGTATTCTTTCTGCTTCAGTTCTGAGAAAAATTTCTCAAGCTGACTTCAGATGAATCAGATCATTTGTTTGCTTATTTATTTATTTTGCAGTATTCAGGGGGTAGTCATCGCCTCCAATGAATTTGAATACTCAGAAATGCTGTAAGCGTTTCCTCCCACAGCGCCTGATTTTCAGTTTGATCCTTTCTCGTGAATGGCTGCTTTTGTTTGCTGATGCAGTTATCAGCTCAACATTTATTGATACAAATGAGACCTGCATTTGCTTAAAAGTCTTCAGCAGTCACATCACTTCTTTTATAAAACAATTATTATATTTTAAGTGTCTTTTTAAAACTTGGAGTCATTTTTTGTATAATTTTCTAGTGAAAGTCATTCCTACTGCCTTTTCTACAAGAAAATATACCTATCTGAAAATGCTTGCATATTTTTTTCACTTGCAAGTGATATCTCAGCTCGGCATAACAGGTTAGGCCATCTACCCACCAAAATGTATCCCCCAAAATCATTTTATCTGTTATAAAAGATGATTTTAGTCAATCCAATTTCTTCTCTTTTTAATGTTGTAGTGCCTTTGTAGGTAGCTCTATTTTCTTCCCTCATATAAAATTCTTCTTTTGCTTTGAAAATTGAAAATTTTCATCAGGAAACATCTAATTATTAGTTTCTTTTAATGAATAATTAATAATTAATTAATTATACTTGAGCATATCCACCTGGCATTTTCAGGTTTTTCTTAAATCAAAAAAGTTCTATTAACTTTGAATATTTTTTCTACACTGTATTTCGCCACAGCAAAATACTGGGGGTATTTTGGTATCTATCTTGTCATTCGCTACTTAATCATTTTTTTGCTATCATTTTCATTTAACTGCACCAGTTTCCTCCTCAAATTATGAGACTTTCTCAAACATGCTTTTATCATTAATTTCATTTTCTGGACTGTGTGTTCTGCTCTTACTGCTTCTCAGGTATTTCCCTAGCTGTTCTAGATCCCTTGGTTCTCTTTCCATATTTGTGTCTCCAGTTTCACAATTTTTTTGTTTTATTTAACTTCGCTGAAGCCACATGGTTCTACAATTGGCCTTTTTTTGGTATTACAAATGCTTTCTATTAGGCCATTCTCCTTCTATCTCAGTAACTTTGTTTAATCACTTACTTTAACATACTGAAATTTTGTAGGCTCTGTTTTCATCCTTGAATATGAGAAATTATAACTGAGTTCCAAGATGATGCAAACAAGCAATATAACAAACATGTTTGTATCACACTTATAAATTTCAAGAACTTAATCTAGTGAACACGAGTTGGTCTTGTTGGCTAACAAAAACTTATGTTGTTCTATCAGTCAGGAAAGGAGTGAAGAATGGAAATGATCTTAGTCATTTTCACAAAGGATCTTCATTCTTGCAAAGTATCTGTGTGTGTGTGTGTGTGTGTGTGTGTGTGTGTGTGTGTGTGTGTGTTTTGGACTTGGCCATACCATTCCAGCTTGCCATATGTATGGGATTTTTCTTGGCCTGGTCTCTCACATTGTGCTGTACCTGGCCTCATTCCTGATCCCTATTAAAGTCGCATAATCAAAGCCAGAACTCCTCCATCTCCCTGGAGGCCTAGCATCTCCGGGAAGGATTCAGCAATGCTGAGTAGAATCACTGTCATGAAGACGCCTGGTTTTTGTAGACTGTCTCTTCTATGGCTTAATTTCCTGAGCGCTGTCCAGGGCAGCTGCCTCTGCATAATGGTGATGCACAATGGCCACACTGCTCCAAGGGGACGGTCTCATCACGTTCCAGTCTTTACTTCAGACTTACTTCCAGATTTGGGGTTGATCCAGAGACTCTTTGAAAATCCTTCTCTACATATTTTTCCAACTTGGCAATAAAAATGAAAGTAGACCCTGACTGACCTTC
>PVJO010011743.1:0-58492 GCA_004026905.1 Hystrix cristata
CTCTCTCCTCCCTCTCTTCCTTTCGCCCCTCTACTTATTTACTACCCACCTGGGTCCAGATGATCCCCTGATTAAATGCTGCTTAGCTTCTGGCTGCCTGTCTGCTGAGTTTTATAGACACACTGAGTGAAGCACAGAGGCCAAGGCCTGATTTTGGAGAGGGCGGGTAATGAGAACAGAGAGCACTGAGGCCCACTTAGACTGGATTTTAATGAAGTTTCCAGCTAACCTAAATCATCCCCATCACAGGCGGACCAGCAACCAGCTCCTGGCTACCTCCCCAGGCTGGCGACAGGCAGAATTGGGGTTGGGGGCTTGGAGGTGGGGAGGAAGTGCCTGTCTCAAGCCTGGGGTCCCCCTTGATGGTGATGGCCGAGCTACCAGAGAAGTGCTCAGAGGTGGAGCTCCTGGAGGGGAAGCCTAATGCCTGCTCTTTCAGCAGCTGCTAATTAGTTGCAGATGATGAGATAATTCGTAAAAATTAGCAATGATTTTCTTCATTGTGTTAATATCACCGGGCAATAAAACTGCTGTTAAGGATGACTTTTCTCTGCATCAAGGAGAAGGATGTCAAGGAAAAAAACAGCCCTCTACAGGGGCAGAGGGAGGAAAAAAGGAAAACAGAACTGGTGAAAGAATGACAGGAGGAGTGATTTCCAAGCTTTGGCCAGAATCATAGGAAAGAAGTCAAATTGAAATGCAAATCTTGGTGTCTCAGGGCACTGGCTGGGAAGAAATGCATTTGGTGGTGTCACCTTGGCAGTGATGGGCAGGTGGGTGGGTGGAAGGCAGGGCTCCCCTTGCTGCGCTGGGGAGGGCAAGATGGTGGGAACCAAAGGGCCAGGCTTAAACTTCACCCCAGCAGGGAGCTGACTCTGGCCTGCAGGAGAATTCTCTGGAGAGCCACACACTTGCTTACTTGGCCTGTGGCATAGTCTGCCCTTGGCTGCCTTCATCTACAACTCTTGACTTTTCTCCCTTCTCTCATCAAGCTCTGCCTACCCTGGCCTCGTACTAGTTTCTTGAATGTGCCAAGAACCTTCCTGATTTAGGGCCTTGTCCATACTGTACCCTCTTGTCTATATCATCATTTGCCCCTATTTCTCTCTCTCTTTTTTTCAATCTGGTGAACTTTGAATTATCCCTCAGGTAAAATGTACCATACTTTCTGGAACTGTATTCCCAGTGGCCGGCAGTCCCCATGTCACATGTGGGGAGTGAGAATTGGATGAACAAGTAGCCTCTTCCCGTTTAAGCCATTCCCGATGACCACACTGCTGACTGGAGAGTAAGGTCTAGAGTTAGGTGCACAGAGTTCTCCATGTGACCTAGCCCTTGCCCACCTCTCCAGCCACATCTCCAATGAACCATCCAAGTCTGTGCTATGCTGGAAGCTCCCTGAATATGCCATACTTCACCACCTGTATCACCATACCCAGAAGGCTGTGTTTCAAGTGTGTGCCTGGTGAGTCCTTACTAATTCTCTACAGCTCAGGTTAAGTGTCAAGTGTTCCATGATGTATTCCTGATACTGTTTTCTCCCCCTTATTGCTCACAGCCTTCTTCTGTGCCATCTTGCCTTGTAAATACATTTAGTGTAGTAGGTTTACTTTTGGATCATTTCTGAAATTGCCATGCCCACTTAAGAGCATTGATTAACACAGAGTAGGTACCCCATACCTTGGCGAGTGAACAAATGAATGAGTAGAAACTCAAAAATGGTTTTAGTATTATTTAATAATTCAGACCAGAGATAATATTGGCTTGAGGGGGGTGACAATGGAGATGATGAGAAGTAAACAGATCTTTTTGAAGTTAAACTGACTGATCTTGGTAGTGGATTGGATGTGGAGGATAAAGGGGAGCTCATTCAATCAGTTATATAACCATAGGCATGATTTATTAAGAAATGAAGAAAGAAGGAGAAACATCTTTGGGATTAGGGCAGGGGGAGCAAGAATTCCATTTGGCAAATGTAGAATTTGAGATGCTTGTAAGACATCTGAGTAGAGAGATCAGGGAGCCAAATGGATGTAAGGTATTCGACTTCAGAAGAAAAGTCTCCGATGAGATATAAATAAGGTAGGACTAAAGTATATAGCAGAGTTAATCAGCCAAAAGATTTTGACCAGCAGGAAAGAATGGAAAGTTGTGCATTTTGTGTCTGGAAAGGCATGTTGGTCAGTGATGGTAGGCTAGCCATGGAATAGTAGACAATGGTCTGAAGAGACCAGCCTGTCTGTGGATAGACCAGCTGAACTTTGTTATGCCTATGTGGCCTGTCACTCTGTTCTAGATAAAGCAGATATTTGCCCTGGAGTGTCTATTAGCCAAGCTAGGAAAGTTGTCCCCAGCAAAGTGTTGAAAGATTCTCAAGGGATAAAACATCAACATACACTTGTAAATTAGTACAGAACTTTTCCAGACCTTTAGCACTTTCTGGCAAGCCTTCTTTTTTTCCTGGGAAGAAATCAAAGTAAAGCAAATGGAATATGCATTTGATTTAATGATGGTCAATTGATCCACTCACTCATTTATACTCAATACCATGCTAAACAAACCACTATGAGTCAAGGTTAAGAAGAAAAAAAGGGATATTATTTGATTCCTGACCTCTAAGAGCTTTTGGAGACATTACTAGCATATGTGGAAAACTGAGTGAGAGTGCAAGACAATTCAATAATTACAGCAAGGGAAACATTCAAGAGCCCAGTGAATGGTGCAGTTGGTATATGGTACAAGTGCCCAGCGGCAGAATTCACCCTTTCTGTACCAAAGTAGTCAGGGGAAGCTTTTCTGTGCTCATCTAATCCTGTGGTTTTTCTTGGAGGAGTGAGTAAATGGTGCTGTTGAAGGCATAAAGGAGTCGGGTGGAATGGAGTAGGACCTGAGCCTATCCTTCAGTGCAAGATGACATTTAGATCTGCTGCCATCTGTTGGGTAGTGTGGGAAGGAGCCTGGAGCATAGTTATTGGGTAGCGAAAATGAAAGGTGCCAAGAAGAGCCAGATGTTGGCACCTACCACTCTGGAACAAGAGCAAGAGTTTTGGTCTAGGCCATTGTCATGAAAAATATGGTCCTTGGACCAGTGACATTGACATCACACGGAAATGTGTTAAAATTACAGTCTCAAGCTCACCCTAGTCAGTATCTGCAGTTTAGCTAAATCCCCAGGTAATTCTCACGTTCATTAAAGTTTGAGAAGCACTGGTCTGGCCTTGGTGATGTGGGACTCTTTTGGGACAGTTCCTAGGCCCCGCCTCTGTAGATTCTGATTGATGGCCCTAGGGCAAGACCTCAAAATCCATATTTTAAGAAGTACCTTCAGAAGATGTCTGCCAGGAAGAAAACTTTGAAAGTTTTGCTTTGGTCTGTCCCAGAAGTGTTTCCCACATCCCGGGTCAGGGCAACTTTCCTACCCCGTAGATGCCTGGCTATCGGTACTCATCTCTCTATCAGAATCATTCTTTTGAAGACCACCAGCCAAATGGCCTTTTCTGTTTCCATACTCTCGTCACCCTTCATCTCTTTGCAGCAGTTGTGGTTTTCACTTCCTCTTTGAAGTTCTCTCTTGCTCTTGGATTTTGTTAGGCTATATTCTTTCTCAACTGCTATCTCTCTCTCTCCCCCCAGCCCCATCGGTCTCTTTCTCTCCCACTCCACCCTTTATCTCAAAATTGAACCCTGGGCCTTTGCACTGAGCTACATCTCAGCACCCTTTTTCTTTTGAGGCAGAGTCTGAGTCGCCAAGATCCCCAGATTGGGCTTGAATTTGTGATTTTTCTGCCTTAGCCTCCCAGATTGCTGGGTTTAAGGTGTGTGCCACCATGCCTGGCTTCTTTTCTCTCTGCCTGTTGTCTTCCCTAAGCCCTTCATTCTTCCCTCACCCTTTCTGGACAATCTTGTCCCTTCAGGGCTGTGATTACCATCTCTAGGTAAACAACTTCCACATCATCTGCCTCTCTCCTGCTCCAGATGTGTGTAGGAGTTTCCCAAATGCCAGAGTGCTGCTCAGGCTGTAGATGGTTACTGCTGCCCTCCAAGGCAGCCCAAATGTAGAGTCCAACCCACTTGGATTTGACTTCTGCTCTCTACTTGTCAGCTGAAGTGTCTAGGGTAGATTAATTCACTTCTGAGTCTCAGTTTACCTCTATAGTGAGATTATAGTGACTGCTTTAGAGGATTGTTTTGGAGCCCAAGTGGGATAATCTGTATAAATCACGTAGTGCATAATCACATGATGAATGTTAGCTTCTTTTAA
Organism: Hystrix cristata; assembly: GCA_004026905.1. Classification (NCBI taxonomy): domain Eukaryota; kingdom Metazoa; phylum Chordata; class Mammalia; order Rodentia; family Hystricidae; genus Hystrix; species Hystrix cristata. The sequence goes on from PVJO010011743.1 coordinate 4,262, forward strand.
AACAATTCTTCTTCATGATAACCTATCAAAATGAACCACATTCCTTCTACCAGCCGACTTCTTTTAGTTCTTTCTTACTCATATTCTTCCAACTGCTTGTAATATCTAATTTTGATGTCTTTCATGGCCAAACTGTTGCCACCTGATCCATGAAGGCAGTGATCACCTCGATTGCCCGAAGAAATTTTGCACACATTCCTGAGTTGAACTTTGCCTCTGGAGACATGTACAGTGCTTCCTATCTCATATTGTAACTATTAAGCACTTAGCGTCTTCCCCATAAGACCAAAAGTTCCGTTCAGCTATGCCTGTGACCTTGTAGTAGTCTTATTCCCCAAAGGGCCTAGCCAGTGCCTGTGTGCCATGCCAGGGAACCCAGATGTCTGCTGGGCTGCACCATCTTTATATGAGCAGGCTAGCACATCACTCTTTATTATACATGCTAATAAAGGGGAGCAGCGATGTGGAGAATCAAAATAACAGACTGCCTTGACGTTATTGCTATTGGCTCTGGAGGCATTTTGGCATTTCTGCTTCAGATTTACCTTGCTGATTATGTTTTATCGGGCACATATTAATATGAGTTTGCATTCCATGAGGACACACCATCTGGGAAAATGAAGGGGGTGATCCAAAAGCATGCTGAGCTGAGGGAAAATATAGTTTGGGATTTTCAGTTGTCCAGGAATAATTCATAAAGTGAATAATCAACTCTAATATAACTGAGAGTTGATTGATTTCATCATTATTCCTTTCATCTTTCTCTGGTCAAAACTCTTTTTAACATTTAGTGAAGGACATATGGATCACCTGTCACCGACATAATGTACTTTTGGTGGTGGAGCAGAAACACTGAATTGCTGGTAGATCACTATTGTAATGATGCCTTATATTTGTATAATGATTAGTTATTCATAAAATTTCTTTACATGTGTTATTTAGTTTTCTCCGCACGACACTGAAATAAATAGAGTAGGTCTCATATCCCATTTGACAGATGTGGAAACCAAGGCTCACTTCCCTGGGGCCTCTTAGCCAGACGGGGCAAAGGCAGAGACCACAGCCTCCATGCTTTCCCTCCTCAGGCTCCTGAGCTAGTGCTACTTTACCGTGCTCCTTTAGCGAACCTTAATTTCCTTAATGTTCTTTAAGATATTTATTACTCACTTGTAGAATTGCCAAGTGATTCTTTTTATTGTTCCCAACTTTTAGGTGAAATCTTTATTTGTATCTATTTTGTGTGTTTTCTTTACAATTTTTGGAACAGATTTATCATAAAGTCTTTTTTCTGTTAACTCTGCTATCTGGCTTATCTGTGGGTTTGTTTCTTCTATGTAAGATCTACCACCACCTTGGATTTTGGTCATGTGGTTCTTTCTTTGGCTATGCCAATTATTTTTATATTGAGTGCTGGACATCATACAGGTTTTAATTGCTGCAGTTGTCCTCAGGAGAGGGCTGGCTCTTTGCTAAGCAGAATAAAACCTGGGATGTTCATCAAATTAAAGACTGAACTGAGTCCAAGTTGGGTTGTATCTCAATAAGGCTTAGTTTGCCTCTGTTTCTCCCCTCTCCCAGGGCACAGCCCACATAGATGGAAAGCCTGAGGTGTTTACTAGGTCCTTTTTCTGACATGTATTGAATTCTAGTCTTGTCTTCTTTGATACAAAACTGCTAAAAAGTCCACCCTTACTGACTTATGGAAGCTTTCTGCTTAGGTTTACAGTATTTTGGCTTCTGTGTCATTGCAATTTCAGGATTCTGTGAATGACTTAAAGGAGGACCTGGCCATATATTTGCGGACCCTCGAGTACCTGACTTTATCTCTCTAATGCTAATACCATCAGAAGCTCTGCTAGCTTCTTTGTGCCCCACAGCAATCCTCTGTACAAAGCCTGGATCCTCAACCTCCCCTCCTGGCCCAGAGGACCTGGCCATGTATTTGCAGACCCTCGAGTACCTGACTTTATCTCTCTAATGCTAATACCATCAGAAGCTCTGCTAGCTTCTTTGTGCACCACAGCAATCCTCTGTACAAAGCCTGGATCCTCAACCTCCCCTCCTGTGCCCAGAAGAGAAAAATGTTCCAGATTGGAAGCCATTCCAGAGCTTCTGCTTATCTCTTCTCACTTTCCTTCCTGTAGTTGTATCTTTTCTGATCCTTTTTGCTCCAGCAGGTCTGTGATGCCTTGAAACAGATGAATGTTGTATGTCATCCAGCATTTTTAATTGTTCTCAGTAGAAGTATTGCTCTACCACAAACTACCCCATCCTACCTGGAAGTCCAGTGTTTACTGTTAACATGCAGAAGCCAAAGGATTACACAAGTAACTCTTAGCTGGGAGTCATGGTAGGTGGCCCAACCAGTGAAGAGCAGAACTTTCTCAAGGCACTTGCTAGTCTGTGGGCTGCCCAGCCAGGAAGGAGACTGGGAAAAGGATGGGAGTGGAACTGAAGCTGGGAGGAAGGCATTCATTAGGCTGAGGAATGAGTATTTACAAGCTCAGGAGGCCTTGATACTCCATCAAGTTTCTAATGATTTTGTCAGAGTGCTAATCCCCTGGGCAAGCAGCAGCATTTTGGTATCAGCAAACAGATTGTGTTTCAGCCCAGATAACCCAATATGAAATCCTGCATGAGAAACGAAAATAATTCACCACATTTTAATGGGAGTGAGAGAAGCCAGTCAAGGATTATTTGCTTTGGAAATGGGGTGATGGGGCTCAGAGCAGGAGTAGGATGTGGGAGAGACTTTGGACATGGGACTGACCCACATGTGTGTCAGCAAGGAGTGTAATTATGTGGAGGGGTTAGAAGGATGGAGATGTAGTCATAGAATATTGATGGGACAGTTCCTTCCATCACAAAATCCTTTCTGACTGCCCAGTTTGGACCAGGTCCTGGGAATATAGAGATGAAGAAGATCAAAGTTTGACGGTGGAGCTGACGTGTGGACTGGGTGATTAAGAACTGCAGAGGTAGGTGCTGGGTGGAAGAAGTCCCTGCTGCATTGGGAGCACCAGGCAGGAACAAAGAGAAGCTTGAACTGGTCTCTAAGGTGAGCCAAGTGGGTGGGCAGAAGGCATTCCAGGGGAAGGAACAGGTTGAGCAAATGTGCTGCTACGTAGACACGGTTCTGCAGAAACCCAGGAGTTTCCCTTGCCTCTGCCATGCCCTCACGACCTCCTGCCTGGAAAGAGCCTCCTGCCTGTTCCCACCTCTCACTTGCTGACTCCTCCATTCTGCATGTGTGCTATGGTTTGTCTCCTTTAACCACTACTGTGAGCTATGAAGAAGGCAGAAACTTAGTCTGACCATGATGTTCAGAATTGAGGCCTCTGAGAGGTGATCAGGATCAGATAAGGTCAGCAGGATGGACACCCATAACTGATTCCAGGTGGCTTTTTTTTAAAGAAGAGGGAGAGAGACCAGAGGAGCTACACATGCCAGCTCCCTGTCTCCTGCTGGGTGCTACTCTGCACCACCCTGGGACTCTGCCAGCAAGAAAACTATCACCAGGTGGGGCCCCTCGACCTTCAGCCAGAACTGTGAGCCAAGATAAGCCTCTTTATAAATTACCCAGACTGTGGTATTGTGTTATTAGCAACAGAAAACAGACTAAGACTGTATGGAACCTGCATTGTCTTCCTAACATACAGACCTGATCATCATTGTTCACAGCCCAGGAACTTCTTAGGGTTTCCTAGTTTATGAGATAAAGTACAAACTCCTTAGCATTCATGATCTGATATTCCTACTGTGCTTTCCTCCATCATTTTTCTACACCTTCTCCAAATCTATTCTGCATCTTGTTCTCTGGTTTGTGGAGACACTTGCTTTTCTTGATGCTAAGCAGCACTTTCCTGGCTCTTAGCTTTGTTCATGGTATTGCTTATACCCAAACAGACTTCCCTGTCACTTCTCCTGATGAATGTCTACTCTTTGCTCAAGACTCAGATTATGTGACCTCCCTTCTGGAAACTTCTGTGATGCTTCCAGAGTAAATCATTCTTCCTCTGAGTTACCTAATAGTTCACCCCTCTGTTAACATCAATCACATTCTGCTTGTCTCATAGCTTTCCGTGTCTCTACCTGTTACGGGCTGTTTCTCCCATTCACTAGTGCAAACCTCTTGAAGGCAGGGAGGCCCCTCGCTCAGATTCCATCACAGCTCATGTGCTGCCTGGTGCTCAATAAATATTTATTGATCAAGTGAATAAATGAGTATCAAATTGGCTTTCCACCTATTTTGCTCTAGGTATCTCTTTTTATAATTAAAGTTTTTAAAAAATCAATTTCAGACAAAAAGAAAGATAACTTTTGTGTGAGGTTTGAGAATGATTTTAAAAATGATTTATGGTGGATAGGAGATCTGTGCAAACAGGTTAGGAAAATGGTCACAGGGAGTTTCTGCTGATTTCATCCATCACTGCGGACTCTAAATGCAGATGCACAGCTGCCCTCAGCAGCCATGACTGGGGACTGGTGGTCCTTTGGCAGATGCCCCTCACCTGTCTGTCCTCTTGGTATGTGGGTAGTCTTAGTGAGTGGTCTTGAAGTGCAGTTGTCCCTTGGTGCCCATGGGAGATTGGTTCCAGGACCCCATCAGACACCAAAATCTGCAGATACTCAAGTCCCTTCTATAAAATAGCATCATATTGGCATAGAACCTACACACGTCCTCCTGTACACTTTAAATCATCTCTAGATTATAGTCCTAGTACAATGTAAGTGCTATGTAAATAGTTACACTGCATTGTTTAGGGAATAGCAACAAGGAAAAAAGTCTGTACATACCTAGCACAGATACAATCCCCACCCCCAATATTTTTGATCTGTGGTTGGTCAAGTCTGCCGACCTGGAACCTGCAGCTACAGAGGGCTGACTGCTGGATAAAAACACATGCTCCTGAGAGTGTGTTAAGATGCTTATGGGTAGCATTCACATACAAAATACTGCATCCCACATTCAAGGATGATCTTTCTGTGCGGGCCTTGTGCTCTTAGGCACACTTGTGCTGATGGTGTTAGCTTTTTATGTGTCCAGCCACATTCTCTCGCAGTGTGCCCTGGCAGAGCCCACACTGGGCTCAACCCTGCGACCTTGGCCGCCTGGTCTCAGGCTTCTACCAGCAGAGCCGACAGAACACAGCAGGAGCTGGCGCACCTGTCTCTTCTCATTGTAAGTGAAATTGAGCACAGGCAGCTGGGCAGCCAGAGCCAGGGCCTTTGTCAGGAACTAGATGCCCGGAAACAGTAAACACTTCAGCGTGGAGGAGGACACCACATGGTGGACAAAATGAGTTCCAAAGGGACCTTTTCTCCTAGGTAGGGACAACAACACAGGTTCCTCTGGCTTGTACTTTCTGATGACTTCACATCAACATCAGATGTGTTCCCCACCCTCCTCACCAGCTAATCGTTCCACGGCCCAGATTTAACTTTCTCTTATTTTAGTTTCAGGCCATTTCTTCTTTTAATGGTGTCCCAAGCTGCCTGAAATAATTCTTGCCCTTCTTTTATGTAGCTCTATCTTGCATATTTATGGAAGTTATCATGTCCTCGTAGGCCCTGGTTCTCTGGGTTCCACATATTATGTCCCTTTAACCTCCCTTTATAGGTCAAGCTTTCTAATTCCTTTAATCATTTTTATTACCTTCCTTTGTATTCAGTGTCCCTCCATGGCTTCTTTTAAGAGCAAGAAGGCCTAAGCTTCAGGGAGTGTTTCAAGAAGGGCCCAGATAAGGGGGCAGTCGGGGACCCCTATTTTGGACATTCTTTGCTCCTGTGCCTCTGATGAAGCTCTTGTGCTTTCCCATTTTATCTCGGCTTCTACTCTCCCAAAGGCATGCACCCTGAACTTCCCATTCCCATGGAAGGGTCTTATCCTCACTATGGGTCAGTCTTCAGGCATGGGAAAAGAGTTCAGGAGACATCAGGAGCTTGCAAGTTAAGGTTGGGAAGATTCAGGGTGGGAGGGGGAAGAAACTACCAGGTATGGAACACCTGGGATGTGACAGGCACTTTTTAAGGCACTCATAGATGTTATCAGTGAATTCTTGCCCCCTCTTTACTGGTAAGGAAACTGAGGCTCAAAATTGTTAAATAACTTTCCCAAGAATGTAGCTATAAATGGCACATCTAAGATTCAAATACAGGCTGTGAGATGACCCCAAAACATCTTCCTTTTCCACTGTGTGCAGCTTCCTTTGAAGGAGGCGGAAGGATGGTCCTGCCGTGGAGCACTATGCAGCAGGAGCCACAGAACTCAGAGCAGCAGGCAGGGGAGGGCTCTAATGTTTCCCTTGTCTCCACAGAACCCAGATCCTGGGGTCCAACTGCTTTCTTCTAACATGGAATAATATAAAAAAGCCTCACTTGCTTTGGTGCAAATGCCTCTCCCTTTAGCTTGAACTCAGCACATTTCTTGCTTTGTGTGCAGGAGGCCCATGTGCCTACACATCCTGCCCGTGGCCTGAAGCGGCATCTTGGGGCTGTTACGCCCTTTCTCCGGCTCCTGAGCCAGATGGAGAGCAATCTCTAGCCTTGAGCTTGGGGATTTTCCCACTAGTTGTGCTGCTGCCATTTGTGCTCTGCGTTAGGGCTGATGTGTATGTGTGGGGGGGGGATACCCTCTTATGTGTCTGTGGTTGGATTGGGCAGAACACAGTCTCTTTCTTGCTGGCCAGCCAGTCAGCAGGGGATAGGACGTGATGGCCGCTAGTCTCAACAAAGCAGAGTGGCCAAGTTTCAGTGGTTTGACAGTTGTCTTCCGTGCCTCTCAGTGGAGACAGTCATCTACCAAGGTCCTATTGCCGTCCTGCCCCTTCCCAGCCCTCCTTGGCCTAAGAACACACAAGAGCAGTCCCCCTCCAAAAATGTACATGGAGCAGATGCAGTGGCGCCCACCTGTAACCTCAGTTATTTGAAAGGCTGAGGCAGGAAGATCACATGTTCAAGATCAGCCTGGGCAACTTAGCAAGACTGTGTCCTAAAATAAGAATGGTCTCGGGATGTAGCTCAGTGATGGAGTGCTCAGGGCTCACAAGGCCCTGAGTTTAATCTGCAGCAACACACACACGTACACAGAGTCTAAAGAAAACCTTGGTGACTGAGGGTAGGAGGGTGGGGTCATAACCAGCCCCTTTTTAGGCCTAGGGGCGGCTGGAGAAAAGCTGATCCAGCTCAGCTCTGGGGATGGTTTCTAGGCTTTGTTCCTGAGAATCAGTCCCACTGGAACACATTTACTCATTTAAAAACCAAACTATTGCCATTGTGCTGGCCTTTGTGCTGGACACTGGGGACACAAAGGTGAGAAAGATGGAACTCGTGTTCGGTGAGCAAGCAGTCTAAGGGTAACGATGACACAAAGCAGATCATGATAACTCAGGGTAACATGAGGCTTCACACCATGGGGCCCCGTGGCCCGTGGGGCCCCAGGTAACTCGGGGAGGAGGCTTCACACCATGGGGCCCCATAGCCAGACATCAAGCGACCTCAGATGGGAGGGGCATGGTAGGAATGATTTTTGAGCAAGATACTGCTGTGAAGGAGAAGGATGCTCCCAAGGGGTATTAGATAGGAATGTTGGGAGCAGAGGAAATGAAACTAGAGAGCAATCTGGGCCAAGTCACAGACATCCTGTGAGTCAAAGCAAGGAGCCTGAACTTTGCTTTGGAGTAACAGGGAACTCTTAAATGGGGCTTTAACTAAGGAGAGTCCTGTGGCAATGAACACTTCAGATAACTCAAGCCAACGGTAAGATGGAGAACATATTTGAGCAGGATAAAACTAAAGAGAGACCAATTAAAATGCTGCTGGAATAGTGCAACCATCCATCCATGCACACATTGATCCTTTCAATAAATATTTCCTGAGTACTAGTACTGCGTGTGTCAGGTACTGGGAGAGTGCTTGGTCTTCAGAGGTCTGCCTTCCAGTGCTGATACAAAAGAGGTAAGGAGGCCTGGCTTGACTTGTAGAACAGACAGAGAAAGGAAGATGAAGTAAAACATCCTTTCGGAGGTCAGGTAAGTAGGATCTAGTCTTTGTATAGATGGAGGACTGCAGAGCATGAAGGAGGAGCCCATGATATCTGCCTTTTCGCTGCTGGGTGACACAGTAGCTAAGCCAGGAGGAGGTCAGCTCTTGACATCTTCAGCAGCCTGGTTAAGCATGTAAGCTAAGGAAAAGCACTGTGCTGGCCATGTAGACTCAGCTTCAGGACAAGTCCATCAGCACCCTTGCCCCTCTCAGCCCAATTGTCTTTCATCCCCATCTGCAGAAACCCTGGAGCTGCCACTCAGCACCTGGGTGGCCAGCCACCTGAGGGAGTCACCATCCAGGCGGCAGATGGTGAGTGTGGCCTTGGTGATTGCAGGTGCCCATGGACTCCTGAGCCAGAGAGCTGCAGGCTGTGGGTAAACAGGTCTAAACAAGGAGGCAGGGTGCAGGGATCGGGGTTGGAGGAAGTGCTTTGGCATCATCAGTAAAAGAAACCATGAGAGCGGATGACATGATTGGGGAAAGAGTGAGGTAGGAAAAGAGCCCTGGACTAAATGTCAAGGTCCCTTGACTTCAGTCTCAGATTTGCCATTCATAAAGCATGACCTGGGATGGATTCTTCCTTCCCTTCTGGGCCTCGGAGGCCCTCGTCTGTAAAATGAGATGATCAGACCAAATCACTGGCCTCCAGACTTAGTTTTAGTGGTTAAATCTTTCATCCAAATAAAATCACACCCAGAATCTCAACACGTAGGAGAAATTGAACTGCTCTGAGGGAAGCTGAATGTCAAGGGGTTGGAGCTGGGTTCTGTCGCCCCCTTCTTAGCCCCTAACCGTGGCACCTGAGGGTACTCTGGGAGATGTAGTTTGAAAAGCAGACATGTTTGGGCTTCCTGAGTTTCACCCTACACCCACCCTGAAGCCAGATTCACAGCCTGGCTTTGGGCAGGAGAAGTGGAGACTGAATGTTGGGCCCTGTGAGTACAGTAGGTACAGTAGGGAGAGGGGACTGCCTGTCCTGCATAGTTTTCTGTTTCAGTATTCTCATTAAAATCGAAGGTCTTTCCCTTTTTCCTTTAAAAGAGGAAGCAAGACAGACTAGCAGTACAGGGCACAACACACTGCAGCCTCCTCTGCCCCTGCAGCTTCATCACTGGAACTTGATTATTTCTGTTCTCTCTGTACTCTCCCCCCCAGCGTTGAAGGAGGTATTTTACAAACTCAGCTGAGGCCAGGCCTTCTTTCTCACCCCTTTCGAAGGTCTGCACAGCTGATGATCCCCATTCGCAGAGGACCGGACCCTGAGATGCCCAGCCCCTTTCTCCTGCAGGGCATGGGAGCCCCTGGGCCCAGGAGTGTGTGCTGTGTTTATGTTGAGAGGCTGGGCTGCTTCCTGACTGTGACTCTGCTGCTATGGGACCACTCCAGCTTTCAGCAGCCCCTGGAACCAAAAGTGCCCCAGGCACTTGTTACACCGGCACTGTCTGCCTCCCAGCTCCCAGTTCTGTAGCACCAGTTTGCTCTCCCACCCAGGCCTGGTCCTCCCTCTGGCCCCTGTCACTGCCAGTCCATTGCCGAAGGGCCTTCTGTGGCTTGCCAAGGGACTGATTTGAAAACACATGTTTCACCTTCGCACCCGAGGGAGAGGTGTGCTTTTCACACTGAAGATCATGAGAGAAGATCCTCTGCCTATATGGAGGCTTTGCTCTGCAGTGCTGCGGGCACTTGAGGCTGTGCTGAACTTTCATTTATGCAGGAGAGGTGGGGGTAGGAGGAAGGTCAGCCTGTGGGGTCTGGCCTGCCCCCTGCCTCCCAGCCTGGAGAGCTGCCACGCAGCAGGCAGGGACAGCAGGGCTATCTGCCTTGTTAGCGCAGCCCAGACCTTGTGTTTAGCAGGTGGCAGTAGGCCGACGCCCCTTGTGACCAGGGTGAGCTGCAGTGTCATTAGCAGGGCAGCCTGGCCTGGATATTGATCAGCCCTGCAGAGGCCTGGCAGGCTGGCAGATGGAGCTGCCATGCGGATCACTGTCCACGGACTCGGCTAATGCAGCCTCTAGAAGGGACGTTTTGGGGCGACAAGATCAAAGTGAGCCTGGGACCTCACACCACTAACATCCTTGCTTTGTGAGCCAGTAGGAGCAGAGGCCAGGAGTCTTGTATGCCTTCCCTGGGGGCCTGGAAGCCTTCTCCCTGGGAAGACCATTCTTGCCTGAGCAAGCCTCCAGATATCCCTCACCAGCAGAGAGGTATCTGGGCTGCCTCCCTCTGCAGAAGGAAAGCGGGGGTGGGGTGGGGTGGCAGGGGAGGCCTGGGAGTGCCTCTGTGACTTGTCCTATAAATGACAATAGCGTTAACAAGCTCTAATTGGCTATTAAAGGAGAAAGCAGGCCTATCAATGCTGCAGGCTAATTAACCCTGGGAGTACAGAGCTATGGGAAGAATCTCTGCAGGGCTGCCTGTGAGTGCATCTGTGCCGAAGAGTGTCTACCCCAGTGGCAGGCAGAGAGATGATGTGCCTGCATAACCAACCTCACACCATAACAGGGGGCCCTGCCTCATAGCCAGGAGCCCAGAGAATCAGGCCTGAAAGTTTCAAACTCAACAGATCTGGTGCACTAACTTTACAGATGAGGAAACTGAGGCTGATGGAGGAGGTGGGACCTATCTGAGGCCACAGAGCTGGTTGGTGGTGGAATCAAGATGAACTTGGAGTTTGGGAAGTCCAAACTTATTGAGGAAGGCCACCTCTACATGTAATGGTCACCCAGCATGCATAAGGCTGGACTAGAGTAACAGCCTAGCTCGAGAAGGACTGTTGCACTCTGCCTGGGTTTTCAGGGAGGCTTTTCAGGGAAGTGGAGTTGGAGCTACATTTTGAGCAAGGCGGCTCTTAATCTAGATGTTAGGGGAGGGTTATGGTAGAGGAGTCTGGGAAGTTGAAATTCAGTGAAGCCCAAGGTGAATGAGTAGAGGTTGGAGAGGTGACTCGGAGCCTGTGTCCACTGTGGGATCAAGGTGCTATCCTGGGAGCAGTGGGGAATGAGTATAGACATGGCTTCCTCTTTGGAGGGGAACAGAGGCAGCCAGCATGGTTTGGGTTGCGGATTCCTGGAGAAGCTGATGTGGACAAGAGAAGTGGAAGACTCCCAGGCCATAGTGCAAACACCAATAATAGAGAGCTTGCTGACTGACTAGACTCCTCCTCCTTATACCTTCTTGCCCCTCACCTGCCCAACCCCTAGGCTGACAGAGCCAAGAAGAGGCCTTTAGAGATCTTGAGGTCCATGTCCCTCATTTTACAGAGGAGAAATTGAGACCTAAGGAGGAGATGTGACTGTAGTGGGTGGCTCCCTGTCTAGCACCCTGCTGGCCACCCTGTATACTTTCCCTTGTGTTCAAATCTGTCTCCTGCCTCTTCCACCCATCCTTAATTTTCTTGTCTTCCTAGGTGTTTTCTTTTGCTTCCCTGACTTCATCACTCCAGCCCCTATCGAAGACCCCCTGCCTCGTGATTCACAGTGGACCAAGCAGCCAGTTGTGTTCTTGAGGAAGGGATGTTGAGGGCCCTTGGTTGGCTGTGCTGATTGTGGGAAACGGTGATGATAGCCCAAAGCACTAGTTAACTCCAGATCCTGATGCCTGCTGGCATACTGTGTCAGAGATGGTTTAGCTAAGATGAGACCCCAGCTGCCCCAGTTCCATAGGAGATGGGGTGAGCCACAGTGCACAGGGTTCATTTACTGTGCACACAGTGGCCCTGAGGAAGGTGCCAGTGGCACAGTCTCAGCTTGTTGGCATGCTCACTGGGTGTGATTTACATTGGGGGTGTCTGGGGTCAGCGATGTCAGTCCTTTCTGGAAGGGCGTGGTTCCAAGGAAGGGAAGCCCAAAAGTGTTCTGTATAGGAGGTCTCAACTCCTGCTCCTGCCCTGTCTGCCTTTTCATACTATCTGCAGCCTTCTCCTGCCCTTCTCCTGCCCCAAGCAGCTGTCTCCTCCTTCCAGTGTTCCAGGGCCTCGGGGTGTGATGGTTTGGCCAGAGCTAAGATGACCTCACTGGTATGGTGTGTTCTCAACTCCATCCAACTCATTTTTAACATGTATTTTACAAAAGCCCAATTTACTATTCTAAAATGGAAATCAGACATACATGTCTACACTCAACTTAAAATATATATAATGTCCTAAATATAAGGGATAAGTAAATAGAAAATGGCATAATAAAATGTATTTTAACATGTGAATATGTGGACTTTACTTATGGGGCAAAAATATTCCCCACGTTCCTAGAAAGCCTCCTAGGACTCCTTGTAAGAACCTTGAGGGTAGGGAAGCCTGGGTTCAGTGTCTGTTGCCAGTTGCTGATAGCCTGTGACCTTGGACAAGTGAGTTTGCTTCTGACCCCTGGGCTTCTCATCTGAAATTTGCATTGAAATCAGACTGGCCCTGGGTTGGTGAGAAGCTTTAGCATGCTGTAGTGTTTTATAACCTCAACACACGGCAGACCTCTCTCACCACCATCTCCTGATAGTATTTACAGTATCCTTGCTCCTCATCTTTGCTCTGGACTTTACCTCTAAAGCAATTCTGCTGCCTTCATGTCATCACAGCCTGCTTTTTTCCATCTCCCATCTCTGAGGCTCTCTGTGCTGCCAGCTGAGGGGCCCAGTTCCTACGTCCTTCCTGCTCTCCACCCGCACCCCATCCTCAGACCTCTCTTTCTTCTCTGGCTGGTTTGGTTACACCACTTGGGGAGGGAATGGGGGTCGCACAGCTCTCAGAAGCCCATTTGCCCCCACTTGTGTGTGTACCTTTATGTACATTGTGAGTGCATTATATTAATTGAAGGAAATAGGCTCTTAGCCTAGCCCAAGTGCTTAGTAAATACCTGCCACCCTCCCTGCCATAACACAGTGGGGGAGCAATCCTGTCCAGCTCCAGGAAGACTTACCACCTACATCTGATTGCATCGTTGACAGCCCCAAGCATGTGGTGCATCTTGCGCTTTAGATTTCCTATTGCCACTAGATAGTGCTGCAACCATATAACCCTCTGCCCCGGGTGGCTAGGTGAGGACAGTGTACTGCACAGGTACCTGATCCTCTCTGTGACTCATGATCCCCAAGTCCACTTCTCCAAAGCCTTGGTCAAACTGTCTGCCTTTAAGAGAGACCCACCTGGCCCCTGGATATCAAGGACTGGTAGTCATGGCCATGACTGTAACCTCTACAGCCCTATTTTGTGTCTACTCTGAGCCAGGAACTATTGTAGGCACAGAGGTATGACTTGGTAAATTAAAACAAGCAGGAATCCCTCTTATGAAGAATACTAAGTATGTGTGTGCCCATGTATCTATATAGTTAGTGACAAGGAAAAAAAGCAAGAGAGTAGATGGCAGAGGTCCAGGGAATAGAGTGTTACATTTTAGGTGGAGTAGACAGGGAACGCCTTACTGAGAAAGTAACACTTGAGTGAAGATTTATAGGAGTGAGAAGGAGAGCTCCGCAGTTGTCTGGGGAAGAACATGTTGGCAAGGGAACAGCTGTGTAGGCATGGAGACCCAGAAGCAGAAGTGGGCCAAGCAGGTCCAGGGCAGGGGCAGGTAGCCCCCTGTAGCTGTTCCCCAGCCAGCAACGGGCAGCGCAGGAGGAGATGAGGTCACACTTGGGTGTGAGAGTCAGACCACATGTTTCCTTAGGGTAGGGTGAGAAACAAAGTTTGTAGCGAAGTAAGATCACGATCAGACTTAGATTTTGAAGGGATCACTCTGATTGCTGCTTGAGAATAGGCTGAAGGGGGCAAGAGAAAAAGCAGGGCCACCAATTTAGGAGGCTCTTGCCATGATTCAGGTGGGAAAGGATGATGGCTTGCACCAGGAGTAGCAATAAATCCAAGAGAATTTCCTGATGGTTTGGATATGAGACGTGAGATAAAGAGGAGTCAGGAGTGACTCCAAAGGTTTTGGCTTGGCACCTATGGAGGTGGCATTCTTTGTGACAGGGAAGAAGACGACTGGATTCGGAGGTGTCTAAGTTTATTTTAGGTATACCAAGTCCGAGATGCCCATGAGACAATACTAGAGATGCCAGAGGCAGCTGGCTTGTGAGTCTCCAGCTCAGGGAACTGGATTCTACTGGAAATTAAATTTGGGGGTCATCGGTGCATATATTGTATTTAATGCCATAAGACTGGGTTTGCGTGGACAGAAGAGGATTGAGAAATTAGGAGATAACAGGAGCCAGCAAAGGAGGATGAGGAGGAGCAGCCAAGGGCTAGGAGGAAACCTGATGAGTACCATCTTCTTGAAGCCAAGGAGAGAATGATTTCTTTGACAAACTCCTGAGAGGTCCAGGAAGACAGGCCTGAGAAATGCGCTCAACGCACTGGGGCTTTGCTTCATTTCCTTCTCATGCTCCACACGTTTTTTTGTTTAACAGTTCACAGGTCATGGTCATTTCCATCCGAATGGCGCTTGAGTCCCCATCCCTGCAGAAAGCAGGAGGGAGGATTTGTGTTCACTGAGAGGAAATGGTACCAGCACACTTTCAAGCTCGTTATCTCACTTTTCCCCTACAACAAGTCCTGTTGGAGGAATGTTTATAGTTAAGAAGATGGGACCCAGAGAGGTAGCATTACTAACCTTGGATCAAAGGTTTTTAAGTCAGTGTTGGCCAGTGATGATGGAAATGTTTTTTATCTGCTTTTCCAAGGATTGGATCCACGGGTTACACTTAACTATCAGCAACTGAAGTATAGTTAGTGCTACTGGACCGATGTTTTGATTGTATTTGACTTAAATTTAAATGTAAGGAGCCATCTGTGTCTAGTGGCCACCTTCATGGATGGTGCAATTAATTCTAAGTGGCTAGAATTACATTTAAACCCAGCTCTTCTGAGTCAGCATCTGAGTCTTTCAGTTTCCTCTCTATTTCCCAAGATGGTGGTGGAATGTTTCAAAGGGGCCGAGTTAGCTTGAAATGATGCATCTTGGGTAGAGCAGAATTGAAGTAGGGACTTCTCTGGAGTTCTAGGGTCTGTCTGCTAATTTACAAGTTCTT
The DNA here is from genome assembly GCA_004026905.1 of Hystrix cristata. Lineage (NCBI taxonomy): Eukaryota > Metazoa > Chordata > Mammalia > Rodentia > Hystricidae > Hystrix > Hystrix cristata. The sequence continues at coordinate 19,322 of PVJO010011743.1, forward strand.
TAAGATGTGTGGATACCTTTTCCCTCTGCTGTCAGCCCGACCCAGGCTCTGTGGAGTGAGGTTATACCTATGCAAGGGCGTCAGGTCTGTGCAACCACTTCTAAATCATACCCTCTCCCACTTTCCTTCATGAAGCTTTCCCTGTGCACTCTGTTGATCCCAAAGCACTCAAATCCTTTGAAATACCATTATTTAAGGCTTTTTGGGGGGACTAGAATGTACCTGGTGTTATTGTCAATATTTCAGTTACATCTGCGTCCTCTCTCCAGACTTGTTTTATAAATTCCCACAGGCAGGTGAATTACGACATGTTCTATTTTTGTTTCATGGTGGGTACAGTATCGGGTGACATAAAGAGACTATTCTGGTAGTACCAGAGCCTAGACCAGTGGTGTGAACCTGTGGCAGGTGTGCCGCAGCAGGCACACAGAGGCCTCTCTGTCGGCACGTGAGACAACTGTACGGGTTGCTTTTTCTAACTAGCATGTCAGTGTTCGGGTTTAATTGCAGCGTTGACACTTTGTAATAAATAAATGGGTTTTGGGTTGCAGTTTGGGCAGTCAGTCTTTCAAGGGTTTGCCATCGCTGGTCTAGACTAATGTTTAGAAAACTGTGAGACCTCAATAAAAGTCCATTTAATAACTACATAGCTAAAGTTAGATTCATACAGTCTCTGTTCAGATTTCTGAGTTCTACCCACTAGCTTTGTAGTCCAAGGTAAAAAACTCAGTTCTTTGAAACACAGTCTGTTCATCTATCAAATGTGATGACAGTGTTGCTTGTGTTCTCCAGGGGATCAAATGAAATAATAACTGTAGAAGTTTTTGCACAGTGCCTGGCACGTAGCAGGTGCTTATTATATGATAGGGTTTCTTTACATCTTTTATGATGATGGGTTTTTGGTTTATTCTTCACTAGACTGTGGTCCTCTGCAATTAGAGACTGTGTTTTACTCACTGCTCTCCTCCATAGCACTTGTACAATGCCATGAACATTTTAGGCTCTTAAGAAATCTGTGGCTTTATTGCTTGCTAGATACCTTTGGCCTCAGCTCAGGAGATGTAGCAGAAAGAGATGTGACCAGGGCCACCAGGGAGCCTTTGTAGGTGCCCAAGCGTAGAGGTGTCACAGCCTGTAGCTCAGTGTAGATGCTTGCTGGTGATTTACAGATGATCCCACTGCTTCTTCTCAGGGGGCTACTGAATTTTTTGAGATTGCGGAGCTACCCTGGATAGTCCCCCTGCTGGAATGTAAGCCTCCCGAGGACAGGGATGTTTGTCAGTTTTGTTCACTGCTCTGTCTATAGCAGCAATGGTGTGTAGAGGGTGCTCAACAAATACTTGTTGGATTGAGGAATAGCTATAGGTGGGTATTACAGGCAAGATTTTACAAAGAGAGTATGCAAAATTTTTGGTAAAGGGCCTAAGGATAGATATTTTAGACCTTCAGGTAGCTCAAAAGATGATCAGGAATATGTTACAAAAAAATGTAATTTACAAAAACATATGGCATGTGACTTTCTGGTTTTCCCACCACCATTTGTTAAAGAATCCATTCTTTCCCCCATTGAATAATTGTGGCACTCTTGTTGAAATCACTTGGCTATAAATGTTTTGGTTTATTTATCCCATTGATCTGCTTGGCTAGCCTAATGCCAGTACCACACTGTTTTGTTACTTTAGCTTTGAAGTTAGTTTTGACATCAACAAGTATTAGTTCTCTAACTTTGTTTTTCTTTTTTAGTAGCGTTTTGTGGTGTTCCGGCTTCTTTACAATTCTATATGAATTTGAAGATCAGCTTTTTACATATTCATAGAAGTGTCCATTGGAATTTTGATAGGGAACATATTAAATCACTCCCAATTGTATGGAATCATTTTGGGGAGTATTGCTATCTTAACAATATTAAATCTTCTAATCCACGAACATGAGATGTCTCTCCATTTAATTGGGTTTTTAATTTCTTTAATCAGTGTTTTGTAGTTACTAATATAGAAGTCTCATTGCTTTAGTTTAATTTATTATTAGGTATTTTATTCTTTTCAATGCCATTATAAGTGAACATCTTTTCTTAATTCCCTTTTTACATTATTCATCAAGGGTATCTAGAAAGTCTTATTTTTATATGTCGATCATGTAAGTGTGACTCTACTGAGTTTGTTGACTCTGGTAGTCTTTTGTGGATTCTTCAGGATATATACATACATACACAAATATATGTATATATCTATATATCTCTATATATAGATATATAGAGAGATATATATCTATATATATCTCATCTACAAAATAGTGAAATTGGACCCTTACCTCATTCCATTTATTAAGATTAACTCCAAATAAATAAAAAACATCAACACAAGGAGCAGAACTATAAAACTGTTAGAAGAAAACACAGGGGTAAATCTTCATGAGCTTGGTTATTGCATTGGTCAGCTTTCTGTTACTGGAAGGAATATCTAAAAATAATCAGCTTATGAAGAGGAAAGGTTTATTTTGGCTCACAGAGGTTGGCAGACTTATTGCTGCTAGGCCTGTGGCAAGGCAGGAAATCCCATCATGGTGGGCAGCATGCAGCTGTAACCTGGCAGAACTGTTCACCTCATGGCCAAGATTTGAAAAAGAGAGGTGGGGGCTAGGTTCACATTCCCTTTGAGGGCACGCCCCCAATGACCTCAGACTTCCCACCAGGCCCCACTTCTGAATGTTTCCACTACCTCCCAATGGTACCAAGTTAGGGACTAAGCCTCTAACATATGGGCCTCTCTGGAGGGGGGCTCCCCAGATCCAAACTATAGCAGATAATTTGACAGCTAAAACATTGGCAACAAAAGCAAAAATAGGTAAATTGGACTTCATCAAGTTGAAATGTTTGTGTTTCAAAAGACATTATCAAGAAAATGAAAAGAAAATCTATAAAATGGGAGAAAAGGTTTGCAAATAATATATGTGATAATATATAAGGAACTCTTACAACTCAACTATAAAAAGATAAACAACCCAGTTATAAAATGGCCAATAGAGTTGAGTACACATTTCTCCAAAGAGTACACATTTCTGTACAGATGGCCAACAAGCAGATGAAGAAATGTTCAACTTCATTGATCATTAAGGAAATACAAATAAAAACCTAACGGAATACTGCTTTACATCCATGAGGATACTGATATATAAAGAATAAAAACTAAAATTAAAAACACCCAGAAAATAACAGGTGTTAGCAAGGATTCACAGAAATAGGAACTTTCCGGCATTGCTGGTGGGAAGGTAAAATGGTGCAGCCACTGTGAAAAACAGTTTGGCAGTTCCTCAGAAAGTTAAACATATAACTACCATATGGCCCAGCAGAGAGAAATGTAAACAGCTAAACACAGAAACATACACACCAGTGTTTATAGCAGCATGCTACATAATAGCTAAAAGGTGGAAACAACCCAAATGTCTATCAGCAGATGAATGGATAAACAAACTGTGGCAAATCTATAGACAGGAATATTATTTAGCCATAGAAAGGAACTTAGATAACTCCAAATACTATGCTGAGTGATAAAGCTGGATACAAAAGGACAGATATCATGTGATTCCTTTATATGAAATATACAGAATAGGCAAATCTGTGGAGACAGGCAGATTAGTGATTGTCAGGGGCAGAGGGAGAAAGGAATGGGGAGTAATTGAGTTTCTTTTGGGTTGATGAGAACATTTTTGAAACTAGAGAGAGGTGATTATTACACATTGTAAGTAGTGCACTAAATGCTGTTGAATACTACACTCTATAATGTATTAGTGTATTATGAAATGGCATGAATTGTATACATTTTACTTCAAAGAAATCAAACACATGGCAGGATTTGGTGTGTGGGCCATAGTTTGGTGACCCCTGTTCTAGATAGAGCAAAGTTTTCCAGACTGCAGGTCAAGATGGATTAGTGGGTCGAGAAATCAGTTCAGTGGGTCATAACTAGCAATTTTAGAAAAATTTTCAAAAATGGAATGGAACACATCAGTGGCATCATACACAGTAAAGTGTTACTGTTTCACAAAATGTTTTAGTTTTGTATATACCATAGGTATGCAAATCCTGGTTAATGATGTGATATTTCTTGCTATGGGCCAGGGACAATAAAAGCTTGAAAGCCACTTCTTACATAGTTCTTTGACTTTTTTATGGGTCAAATTCAGTGCCAATACACATTTACACTTCTTTTTCCTGGAGGCCCCAATATCACAGGCTGCTGTCTGACCTCCCTTTAGCCACAGAGAGGCCCCTAGGATATCACTCTTAGCAATCCCGGCGGACTGTTTTCCAGCATCTGGTCTTGAGCTTTCCAGAGTGCTGTGGGACACTGGGCAGCCACCTTGACCAAGTCTGTTTGGTGTCTACTTGGGGGAGACACAGGAACGTCTTCCTGCCTGTTTGCTAGAGTTGGATCATGTATCCTGAAATCCATGGTTCTCCTGGGAAGGCAGCGAGGGCTCTAGAGCTGACTTTGATCTCTGTGGATAATTCTTTGTAACATGGTTTTTACTACAACTCCTGTGCCTCTAGCTGCTCTGTGTAAATTTCTTGCCTGGCCAACATTCAGACCCAGTTTCTTCTAATCTTGTGGATGACTTGGCCTCAGTGTTGCACCCACAGCTCTTATTCCCAGCTTCCCTCCCCTCTTTCATCTGACAGGGTTGGGTTGTGTGGCCTCTGAGTGTGAATGTGCACATGTGGGAGTGGACATGTGGGGTTGAGAGCCTGGACTCTATGTGAACCTCTCCTAAGTCTTGAGACCCTCAGTCCCTCCTCTCCTGCAGGGCTGGAGGAGGCCTTGTGTGGAGCCTGTGGTGGGAAACTCACAGGGGGAAATGAGATAGACAGGTGGACTCCCATGACAGAGGATGTTGTTCTGTGGTATGCTCTGAGGTTTTAGGAGTGCAGGGGACCCTTCAAGGACTGGGTTGATTTGGGGTCAAGGAAAAGGTTAGGCTGTTGGGACTTTTATAGTACAAGGCATACAAGTAGCTTGTTCTATGCAGTGTCAAACCACTGTGAGGTGCAGAGTGGAGAGTGTGGGACCAAGACCCTGGGAACCTGTGACTGGGGAGGGTAACTAGCCCCTCATCCTCTCTGTGATTGCCAAGCCAGCAGGCCTCCTGATTTCGGGTCCCCATTCTGCAGGTACATGGTACTTGGTAGCCTTGTCTCCTGTAAGTATTGTTCTTTGTTATGTTCACTGTGTCATAGCAGGCGCTGACATGTACATCACAGTGCTGCGGTCTGACACTGACAGGCCTCATGAGCAGAATAGATATCCACAACTCCGCTCTGACTCTGGCAGTGATCCCAGAGCACCTCAGGGCTCCGGGGACAACCAAGCAGGGCCTTTTTGTCTTTATCAACATTGAGCCACCAGGCCTGGGTAAGCCTGCCAGGACAGGGCTCTCAGGAGGACATCGCGATCCATTTACAGAGACCTGGAGACAAGAGGAAGGAGAAGGTCATGCTACTAGATCTCCAGGGAGCTATGAAAGGGGAGCTCAGTACATGAGTTGGACCATATGCCCTGGAAACTGGAGCCATGAGGTCTCAATCTGTCACTTCATTGGCTGCCACCCACTGTCCTGGCTGCCAGCCTGCCAGGTGTAGCCACTCTGCTTAGGGTGAGGTACCAAGGAAAGGCTTGAGGGAGCACCTGTCAGTGTGAGCTGAATCAGCTCTGTACCCTGCTCCCAGCAGGCTCCACACTTTTGTCTCTCTCAGTGAATTCATCTGGCTCTATAACCTCGGAGTCCCCTTTTGGTGGCAGACTGACAAGGGCAAGGAACGTCGATCCAGAGACTGGGATCCCACTGCCTAATCAAACTAGTTTCAGTCATCTCCTGCTGTGTAACAAAGCATTACAAAATGTCATGGCTTAACGCCACAGCCGGCATTGATTTACCTCATATACATCTGCCTCATACATCTTCAGTTTGGGCAGGACTCAGTGGGGAAGGATCTAGGCCCACCTCTGCTGTTGGAGGATCTACTCTGAGATGGCCCATTTCCTTGGCTGTGCAGTTGGTGCTGCGTACGTGCTGGAGGCTCTGCTGGAAATAGGGCCGAGGCCTCTGGTCCTCTCCTTGTGGCCTAGTCCATGTGGCCCCTCTGCAGCACACTCGATCTTCCTTACAATATGGTGGCTGAGTTCTAAGCCTAAACATCCCAAAGGAGATGTACAGAAGCTGTCTTGTCTTTTATGATGCACTTCAGAAGTCTTAGAGTATCGCTTGCATACAGGCACAAGGCTCCCCGCAGGAGTTAATGACAGAATCACAAGAAGAGCACATGGATGGGAGATAGCACTGTGGCCATTTTTAGAAAGTGCAGACTCCACATGAGCCACAGAGAAGGAATGGCTGTATTTTGGCTATTCTACTGCATACACAGAACCCAAGGGACTTTGTGTGTGGCAAGGAGTACAAGGCCAAAATGCCAAGGAAGTGACTCTTGCCATGAGCACAGGGAATGATCTTAACTGTGATACCTGGTTTGTTTCTGTTCTGGATACATGGGGGAAGGGAGCCAAGCTTTTGATCTACTGTTTTGATATATGTGAGAGACCCTTTGTGAGAAAAATCCTAGTGGGAATTGTGTTTATTGAGTCTCCTTACGTCCTCCCACCTCTAACTGAGTGCACCAGAAGTCCCTGATGAATAACCCTCATCAGGGAGAGACCAGAAATATCTTGCTACTTAGCAGCCAGGCAGAGGCAGGGATGTGCGGGGCTCTGAGTTGCTAGCCCTGGCAGCTGGAAGGTTGGCCAGTGTGGGTTTTTCTCCTTTTGAATCTCTGGATCCTGGAACTGAGCCACATCCAGGGAGATAACCCCAGTCTGGTGCTCCTTTAGGGAATTCAAGCAGCCTCCAGAGGAGAGAGGCAGCTGCTTGTTCCGGTAATATAACTGCCCCTCTAAAGGTTAATTGCCCTCAGCCATGTAGGACCAAAAACAGTTGCTGAGCTGACTATCCTGATATTCTGCTGAAGTCTTTCCTTTGCTGAGTTAGGGAACCTGCTGCTGGCGGCCAGGACTGCTGTGCACAGGCCCTCCTCTCTCACCCAAACCCTGCTGTGCATTTGCAGGACTCCAGCAAGCAGCTGGCTCCTTGCTAATGGCCAAGTCTGAGCAAACTCAGGGCTGTCACCTTTACCTGCTCTGGTGTAGGAATATTTATAAAACTGAGAGCTTGGAGAAAACCTCTGGATGGGAGATGTATAAATAGCCCTCCAGAGAACTTGCCAGCTTGGAAATTCAGTCATTTCTAAGCCATCTTTTGCAAAGCAAGGGCCAAGGATCACCAATTTAGAATCTTACCTGGACAACTTATTAAACATGCCGACTGCAGGCTGACTGAATCTCCAACGTCTGAGTCAGTCCTCTGCATTTTAACAAGCACCACCTGAAGTCTGGTATCTAATTTTTGTCCCAAGGACAACAATTCCCTGAATCCCTCTTGAGCACCTACTCTGTGCTATGGGTTGTTAGACACCAGAGATATGAAGAGAAATAAGAAAGGTACTGGCCAGGGAGGAGATAACTTTCCAGAAATCTCTGACGTAAGTTTTATTATCTGAAACTGGGGGTTCACTTCCCTAACCTGTCTAACCGTCTATCAGGGCTTGGGAATTACTTCCTAAGGCATTCTCTGCAAATGCTGGCTGACTGATAGAAAAGGAAAGGTCATTTTGGTAGGAGAACCGGGAACTGATGTCATCTGGTTTTACAATGTGGGACTTTTATAATAACCACACTTTACTTTTATATGACCCCTCTGACTACCCCTGCAAATAGACAAGCCTAGAAGTGTTTGTCCTGTACACAGAATACTTTGGACAGCTGTTCCCCCATTCCACAAAGCCCCTCTCTTTTGAGGCTCTCTGACGTTCTCTGATTATACCAAAGACTGTTTCTTTTATTAAAAAGTAGTGAAGTATAGAAGCAAGGGTGCTGGACAAAGAATATAGTGACCAGGATTCAAGTTCCCTCTCAGCTTCCCGTGAGACTTAGAGTGTGCCTTTCTGTCAGTCTGCTCCCATATGGCACATTAATCCTCACTGTCTACCTTGTGGAGGTCACACTAGTTGGGCAGATGAGGGTGCTTTGGAAACTGAGAAGTGACCACATACATGCAAAACATTATGGATAGTAACTGGTACTTGGTACCCTGGTTTCTGAGGTGCTTCCAGGTTCTACTTGGATAGTAGTCAGTGAGAAGTGAGGCAGAAACAGAACGAAATGACTGACCCCATGTCCCCATATCACATCCTAAATCCCAAATCCATGAATACCTAAGATTCCCTGTGTTCCAATTAACCCTTCTAGCAACTAGGAGAAATACACGGGGAGATGTTATCTGTTATAGTTAGGATATTGGGCCAGATATTTTCTGGGGCCTCTTCCAGCTCTAAAATTAAATAAACCTATTATTTGCCGGATAAGAAAACTGAATTGGACAGAACTGACACACTTGGGGTGAAGAGGCCTCAGTGAGGCCACACGACTCATTAAAGACAAAAGTCAAGTGCCACTGGGGCCCCTGGCCTCCACCTGGCCATCCTCTCAGAGACCCGGTTGTCCTCCTCTGGCCCCTCAGTGACCAAGTATATATTGGTTCTGAGTGCGGCTTTCTGTATGGACAAAATGGTTCCCTTCCAGCTGTGTAAGGCACCAACTGTACACCCCCTTTCTCTCGAGGGAGCACTTTGACTCACAATAGTCTTTCTGCACAGACTGGAATGTGTTGGGCAGTTTCTATGTGCACAAGTCAAAGGGGAGCCTGGAGTTCTCTCCCCATGGAAGAAGATGCATCGCCATACTCTGTGTCCATTGGCTGAGAGGCTTGAAGATGAAGCCTTGCACAACTACCCTTGGATCCCACCCCAGGGAGGCAGAATGAATAGCTGCTGCTTTGCCACTGTAAATGTTAATGATTCATATTATTTTAAAGTCTGTCTGTATGACCGGAGGCTCTTTGCTAGAGGCTCAGAGAATAAGGAAGTGGGTAAATAAATAAATTGGGAGCCCTCAACAGACTCCCAGGATGAAGGTGGTGCATACCCCAAGTTGGCTGTACCTAGGCTGCCTTTTTGGGGTGGAGGGGGAGAAGCAACAACCACAGGGCCTTGCTGTCCATTCTGGCCCAGCGTGGGCTGAGCTGAGCTGCAGTAGGCAGTGAGATCCGAGTCAGACTGTCTGATTAATACAAGACTTCACCAGATTCTATGTGAAGGAAGTGTGCCTTCCTTGAGAGACATTAAATATTAATAGCAGCAATAGAGGCAGAGGGTAAACAAAAGCCAGTAATAAAATGTTCATTTTAAGGGCCATGGTGTTACATCTCATAGGTGAGAGTAGAATGAGCATTTTGAGAGTGGAGCAAAGGCCTTGGACTCCTTAGGGCTTTTCCCAGTAGATTTACTAAGATGGGGCCAGGTGCTCTGCATGTCATCTGCTGTCCCAACAGCAGAACAATCTGATGTCCTTCCCTTATCTCTTCCATGGCCCTAGGTATGCAGGGAGAAAGAGAAAACTCATCCTGGGCTGTGGAGGCTGTGAGTGTCTTGGGGGACACTACTGACTCACACCCTGACACGGGACATATTTTTTTTTACCAAAGGTATCTCAGGACGGTCCATGTTCAAGAAGACAGACCCTCCTAGAATCTAAGGGCAGAAATTTCTAGGGCAGAAATGGACTTTGGAGACCACCTTTTCCCACCTCTAACCATGTGGCAAAACCGTACCAAATAGGTTGGTCTTTAGTGTTTCCCAGGGAAGAAGTTACTGTCTATTGCAAGATTAGCCAAAGGGAAGGCATAGCTGACATACCTGGAAGCTACGGAGACCTTTTGGGGTTAGAGAGGAAGGGTTTTCTTCCCTAGGGCTCTGGGGCCATGGTAAAAAAAACAAAACAAAAAAAAGCAAAAACAAAAAAAACTCCAAACAACTCCAAAGCTGATGTGCACCCAGAGGCGACAGGAGGTATGTTTTGTGAGGGATGAGAAGCAGCTCAGTCCTACCCATATTTGTTGTCTGAGTAGCTTTGTGTAGAATCCCATTCATTCATCCGTTCATGCCCCCAGGAAGTAGTGACTTCTTGCTTGAGATGTGCAGTGTGCTTTGCTTTTGTGAGGTGCCCTGGATGTAGTCGGGGCAAAGTACACAAAGTCTCTGCCCTTGTCAGCTTACAGTCAGCAGGGAAATGAAACAGGTCAATAAGCAGTAACTGTTAAGTAGGGTGAACACTTCTATACGGAGACTGTGAGTTGCTGAGAGAGCCTGAGGTGCAGGGACACTGACTTGCTCTTAGAGTGAGGGAAGCCTTCTCAGAAGAGGTGATAGGGAAGCTGAGGTTTGATGTCCAGCCATATGGTGTGCTGGGGTGGGGATGGCAAGGAGAGGGCCATAGAGGCAGAAAATGAAGCCAGAGAGGCAACCTTTGACACAGGTAAGGGTGCAAGCTTGCTGGCCTTGTGAAGTCCCTTAGCCAAGGCAGTCTAAGCCGTTTTCAGTCAGTAAGGAAAATCTCCTCCAAAAACAGTCATTTCTGGGCCTCACAGAGACCATATTCACAGAAGCCAGGGGCCCTTCCGTTCTTCTCTCCTAGATTCGTCCTTGCTCACATTCTGCCAGGGACAAGAAGCTCACAACAGCCTGGTGTCAGTCTTTCCTGGCAACAAGGCCAAATGCAAGCGTCACTACTTCCTTTTTCTGGCCTGCTTGGGCCTTCATGGGCCTGGAGAAGGTAGATTCTTGCATCTTCAGGATGTGTTTTATACACTTGAGATCAACAACCACGGAAATTCCACATTTTGTCTTCCTGGGGATGAATATTTCCTGCCTCTTCATTTATTTCTTATATGATATGACTTCTATGTGTCTTCCCAGCCCAGATTCCTTTTTCTAGTTTGGCATTGTCTCAGTTGCTTTTCTCATTGCTAAGGCAAGATACTCAACACCCAAAATTAAAGGAGGAAAGGTTTATTTCAGCTCACAGTTTGTAGAGGTTTCAGTCCATAGTTGACTGGCTTCAAGGCAGGGTGGTGTAGCAGAGGGGCATGTCAGAAAAGAAACAGTCCATGGCAGGGCACACAAGCAGCAAGCAGCAGCCTGTCTCTTTTCTGTCCCTTTATAGTCCATCCAGGCTGCAAGCCTATTGATTGGTACCACCCACACCCAGGGTGGGGCTTCCATTATCTGTGGGCAAGAACTGTGCTGAACTAATTTAGTTATCACATACCTTAATCCCAGGATCATACGCCCTAATTCAGCATCACATACCCATCATCTAGCCACCTCCCAAAAACCCCACCTATGAATGTATGAGGCTTTGGAGGAACATCTGGATACAAGCCATATCAGGCATTGTCCTTCTGAACAGAGTGAGTATCCTGGCCATAGTATTCTGCATTAGTCTGGCTAGAGCAGAGATTATAGAAGCAATCCCATCTTTGGTCCTAGACACTCTGCTACTATTAACACAGCCCAAGGTTGTGCTTTTAAATAAGTGGCAGTTTGTCACTTGGCTCATGTTAAGCTTATGGTCTTAAAAACATATGAACAAATAAAAGTCCATTTCTTTCTCTTTTAATAAACTTGTGCAAACTAAGTGATCCCTGGTTTATAGGCCTGCTAAGGATTTCTTGAATCCTAATACGAATCTTTACATTTTCCATTCAAAATTTCATTTCATTGGTTTCCCTTCAGTATGCTAGTCTGCTCATCATTTCAAGTTTGGATTCTATCACCTGACATGCTAAGTGTGCTTCCCCCACCCCGATGCCGTGCCTTCTTGATAAGCGTGCTCTGTGTGTGCTGTTCGTGGCACCTTCAGAGCCCCCAGACCCTGGCTGCTAAACTCCCTGTGGGAGCAAGAGGAAGACAGAGCACTGCCCTCCCCGACATCAGTGACATGGAGCTATTCCATCACTGTCATGTTGTAATTGGCAAATGCAGAAGGCACCAGCATGTTTTGTGCTTACAGCCCTTTACCAGGCTGAGTTTAATTGCAGTGGGATTTATGACCATCACTTGTAGGAGGTAATAGATGTGACCATGTCTCTTTCCTCCTCTCTGGCTACAGGAGATTTTTAATGGAGGGGGAAGACAACAGGACTGGAACTAGGAGGCTTTACAAGGTAGAGAGGTGGCTACAAGTGACTTGATGAGTTGCAGCCGCTAAGGTCGCCCTAAGAGATGTATAGCATGAATATTCATAGTTCCATGTGCTTACGTAGCTGCTTTTCTAGTCTTATCTCTTTGCAGCAGCCTTGGAAGATAGGAAAAAGAGAGTTCAATTCTCCATTTTACAGAGGGAGAAATTGAGTCGAGAATGGATTTGCTGCCGATTCCAGGTCCCAGTGAAAGTCACAAGTAGAACTGGGGCTGGAGTCAGGTCTTGGGCTCAGTGTCTGTCATGGGATTACATCTCTGTTCATCACTCTCCCAGCCTCCATCCCTGCTTATGAGATATGTGTGATGGTGCAGTGTAAACCAGCGCCTGGAGGAGCAATCCATAGTTCCTGTTGTAACGACTAAGGACTTCCTATTGCAAGACATCACACTGGACACCAGACTGATGCAGAAGAATTCAGTCAGCCTGGAGTGCAACTTAACTTATAATGCAGGGGCGTTCTGGAGAAGAAAAGTGCTAATGTGTGTGTCTGTTGCAATCTAGAGTAAAGACAGGTACTCTCAGAAGGAAAGGACCAACCCTAGCCTGTATCCCTCTCTCCCTCCCTCCTTCCCTTCCTTCCCTTTCTCCCTCCCTCCCTTCCTCCCTTCCTCCCTTCCTCCATTCATCCTATTTATTTTTTCTACTGAATCAATTATCAACAGATTAATATCTGTCAGTTGTTTACTGAGTACCTACTGTGTGCCAGGTGCTGAGCCAGTTGCGGTGGATACAGCTGAGAACAGGCAGAAGTAGTTTCTGGCATTTTGGATCTTAGAATCTCACATGGCAGAGGTGGGATACAGAAGACCAAGTGCTTACTGAAAATTTTCATATTCTTTGTGATTGGGGAAGTATAGAGTCCTATAGAGTCACTTAGCAAGGCTTATGACCTAGTCTGGGAGTTAGTAAAAGCTTCTTAAAAGAAGTCTTGATTTAGGGGCTGGGGATTTAGCTCAGTGGTTAGACTGCTTGCCTCACAAGTGCAAGGCCCTGAATTTGATCCCAGCACACACACACACACACACACACACACACACACACACAAGTCTTGATTTAAACAGAGACCTGAAGTTTAAACAAAAGGTAAGCATTAACTTAGATGAAAGGGACATGGTCAGGTGTGGTAGTCAGAGGAGAAAGCAAGAGAGAACACGATGATTTTTTGAAATGTAGGGAGATAGCGAGGTGGAAAGAGATGAGCCTGGAGAGATAGGTAGTGGCCAGATTATGAAGGGCTTAGAGTCCTGTTAGGAAGGGTTGGACGTTAGCTCAGTACAAAGGAAAGCCATGAAGAGTTACAAGCAAGGAAGAATTCTGTTTGGAGTGGGTTCCTTCAGCCCCTGTAAGAATGGATGAGAGGAGGCTGGTGTTGTGAGCTGGCCCTGCTGAGTCCCAAGTGCCTCTGGGCTTCCCAGTGGAGCTACTGTCTTGTCGATAACTAATTCTGTGTGTGGGTCTCGAGCTCAGAAGAGAGGTGCAGGCCAGAAATAGGGATTCATTGCATCTTTGCTGGCGCTGGCCACTGCTGTTGGTCCGGGGCAGGTGCAGGGAGTCCTTGTATGGAGCAGTCATTGAATCTCTGGCTACAGTGCTGTCATGGGAGGGGAGGAGAGCCTGTGGCAAGACCCTGATATCGCCAAGCAAGAAAGTTGAGCCTGTAGGTAATCAGGACAAAAGAAGTCCTTTCTGGAGTCACAGACCCTTTTAAGAATCCTGTGAAAACTGTGGGGGCTCTGTCAAGAAAACAGAAAGCATGAAAAGAAATCAGAAGCTTGTCAGCCCTCAAGGTTGATCTGTGAATTTGGGTGCAGAACTCCTGGCCTAACATGAGTCCTTTCCCTCTCTGTTCCCAGTGCTCTCACCTCCTTTCCCTCTGTGTTTTTTCTTTCCAGACATTCATTTTCCCCACTAACGCCTTCCCAGTCAGGTATGGAGAATGACATTTGCAAAGGGCTCAGGGATTCTGAAATCCCAACGGCCCCAAACCACTGTTAAGGAAAGGTCACACACTGATAGCTTTATTCCACACCAGGGCCTACAGGCGCCTCGCCATCTCCCTTTTTTGGGCCAGTGGACGTTGGGTGGATAGTCCCATTTTTAAGATAGAGCTGGGGAGAATGAAGCAGAAAATAGGATGTGGCCTCCTCTAGGTTCCAGCTTTAATTTAATTCAAATGAATTAAACATAATCTTCCTGAGCCCCGTCTTTGTGTACAGCACAGTGGATGCCAGGTCGGGGAAGTCACCCAAGCAAAGGCAGAGGCAGGACCATTGTGAGCAGAGAAAACGCTTCAGGTTCCTTCAAGGCCTGAGTGCATGGGAAGTTGCTGTGGGGGGAATGGGCTAAATGGTAAGAGGCTGGAGCCAAATGATGGGGGTCCTATGTGCAAAGAGGGTAAGGAGTCTGGACTGTCCTGTTGGAAGTGGGAAGGTGGCCAAGGTTTTTGAAATGGGAGCCACCCTATCTGAGCTGGTATGAAGGAATTAGACCCCGATGTGTTGAAGCCCAGACCTGGATTTGAATTGATGAAGTTGATTCACCTCACATGAATTGAATAACTGCTATGTGCAGACTCAGAGCCTCAATACCAGAGATGCAAAGATAATTAAGACGAGGTCCTTGTCTTCAGAGAGTTGGCAGCCTGGCCGGGAGAACAGAAACAGTGTCATAAGCTCAGACTCTCAGCACCTCCCACCTGACATTCACCATTCTGCTCCGGAATCCTTCCAGCAATGACAGAGACCAGCTTCCAAAAGTTTCCAGGAGAGGAAGCCTGCTCAGCAGCCAGCTCGCTGACCATTGCACACAGGACAGATTTCTACCTGAGGGTGATTCCACAGGACCATCGTCACTCAGACATCATAGAGGACCAGAGCCTTGTGTAGAAAGCCTGTTTACACAGACCTGGGCAGTGACTTAGCTCAGAGAGTTGGGGAGCACACAGGCAGGGATTAGGATGCAAATCTTCTAAATATTTGGAGGGACTTCTAAATATTTGTGAGGACTTCTTTATACACAAGAGGGGAAAGAATGCTGACAGGCAATTTGAAGTAGAGCTGGGGGATTTCTCTTACTGACTGAATGACCTTTAAGTGGGGGTTGGTTGACCTTTGCTCATTACAGAACTGATTGCCTTAATGTGAACCTTGGATAAGGATCACCCAGCTGGGCCAATGCAAAATCAGTGAGAGATGGGAAGAAGGAAGCCACCATAAGCAGCAGGTGGTGGGTAGTAGCCGGGAAGATGTGTGATGAGGGGCCCAGTGGGAGATGCGTGTGTTCTCATGGGGCAGAGACCTCCTGCCCCAGGGGATTTCTCCCTTACTCCTGCCAGCTGAGCTCACTTCATAGGCGTGGTAGCTGTGCCAACAGAGAAAAATGGGGCCCACTTCTCTCTTTGTTCTCCTCCTGTTTAGAAAGAGAACATGGGACCAGGAAATCTGAGCTCCAAGGGTGAAAACAAAGCACTGGACTCTAGAATTTGATTTGTGATGTTGGCTGTGTCATCTCATTTGGTCCCCATTTCCTTACAAAGGAAAATAGGAATCCTCCTGCTTCCTCTTTCACCCAGGTGATAGGAAAGGAGAGAACAATTGAGATAATGATAGAGTAAAAGTTGCTGGGGAAAACCATCAGGTGTGTGGGATGCTAATAGGGAAGCCTGTCCCATGCCCCTTCTCGCCCTGGGCTTAGCGGGCGGGCCCCTGCTGTCCCTATGGCCGAGCTGCTGGGGGCTGACCCAGGCCCTGTGCTCTGCTGGGCAGGGACTTCTAGGTTTTGCCTCCCCATCGTGCATCTCCCCAACACACACCTCCCAGTGCCAGCTCGGCTCTTTCTGAACCCAGGCAGCCATCTGTGGCGAGACGGCTAGAGGAAATTCTGAATAGAATGAAACCAGTGCAGCTTTTTTCCTCTTAAGTGTCTGTCTAGACACAGCACCTATTCTGGGCAAGGAAGATCATAAGCCATTTACTTGACGCTTGGGCACCGAGAAGCCTGACTTCTCCCTTTGGCCATCTCCTCTCTGTTCAGATGCCCTCCTTCCTTCTTCTCCCACACAAAGGCACGGCTGAGCCTGGAAACCTGAAGACTACAGTCCTGTGACTGTTGCTGGACTTCTCGGAAAGCCCACTCAAGCCAGATGCACATTTGTCCCGCATGCCCTGCAAATCTTTGAGTCGATCAGCAGCCCCCCCAGCCTCCATCTTTATGTAGGCATTCTGGAAGGAGCTGAAAGACTTCAGACTCCTGGTAGATTGAAGGGTGCTGTGACAAATAGCTCTAATCACCAACACATCCATATTCAAAGGAGGATGCTGGCCAGTTTCCATTTTCCCTGAGGATAGGGCAGGAAGAAATAGGCTTTGGCAGCAGCTAGCTAGATTTGGGCTGGGGTTACAGAAGAGCTCAGTGACGCTAGATATACTGATTTGCTCAGCTCCTTGCTCCCATCCCCCGTAGTGTTCTAAGCCTGGAACATTCAACCTCAAGCTGTAAGTGTAGTCTCGCCGGCCATGGGATTATTCTTGTCCCAGAGCAGAAAGAGGAGAGGGAGGAGTCTCACGCCCATTGAGTACTGTCTGCAGGCCAGTAACGAACAGGGTACCTTTGTGTCCAGTGCCCTCTTTGCCTCAGCGGATAGATGGATGCCCGGGACAGGTCAGCCTGGCCACTATTGCCTGTGTCCTGTTCCAGGGTCAGCCAGGGCCACCTCAGTCTTGCTTTCATGTACCTCTTTTCCAGTCCCTCTTCTCAAGGCTGCTTAGCTCCTTCACCCCTTCCTCATCATCCAGCCTGGTTTGGGTTCCATGCTGGGTATAATTTGAATGGTTTCATGACTCTCTGAGCCCTCATTTTGACACCAGAGTTGTTAGTCATGTGAATGATTTGCTAAGAATGTAGTTGGCCTCCTCTGGTTCTTAATAGAATAAGGTAGTGCTTAAAGAAAGAAAATAATAGGTTTTGGGCTTTTTAAAGATACACATTAGCTCTTTACTTAAGTTGCATGAATGAGTTTTTTTTTTAAGTGTAGGATGAATATTTTGAATTTTAAATAAACCAGATTGTTAAGGAGTCCAATAAATGAGAGAGCTCAAATTCTTCTACAAGTACACCATTAATAATTGAATAGCATTTTATGCATGATTGGATGAGTCTTTAATTAAAAAATAGTTTTTTTTTAAATAATAGCCTT
Source organism: Hystrix cristata (assembly GCA_004026905.1). Classification (NCBI taxonomy): domain Eukaryota; kingdom Metazoa; phylum Chordata; class Mammalia; order Rodentia; family Hystricidae; genus Hystrix; species Hystrix cristata. Next base: position 36,719 of record PVJO010011743.1, read on the forward strand.
TAGCAAGTCTATGGCATGTGTAAGTGCTATTTCTTATCATCTATGTGACCTTCACAGTGGTGGTGTGTGTGCTGGGGACAACTGATCAGATGGCTTCCTTTCAGAGAGAACCTGGGAGAACACGGAGTGTTTGGAGTCAGAGAGATCTAGGTTCAAATCCCAGGTATGACACTCACTGCCTGTATGACCTTGGGCCACCCACCCCAGTGCTTGGATGTTGAGTGCTGTGTCTTTTGGTAACTTCACACTAGTAATAGTAGTTACTGTATCCTAGTTGTGAAGATGAGTAGAGATGAGGTAGGTGAGGCCAATCTAGAGGCATAGTGAGCAGCTTGTCCATACGATCGCTGCCTTTTTCTGCTGTTCTTTTACTTCAAGCCTCAGGAGCCAAGGTGTTTGTACACACTCCTGCTCATAGTAAGATGTTACTGGATCTGAAAGGAAAGAGCCAGATACAAGTGGTGACCAAAATATGTGATGAATGTTTAAATAAAAAATGTGCTACAATAAAAGAGCCATTGCCATGAATTCCCCTGGAAATACTCCCTTTCATTTCAAACCCACTTATCCCAGTTATCGCATTGGTCTTGCCCCTTTCTGAAGCAGTTCTGGAAGTCCTCTTTTGTGAGTGTCTTTATGAGGTGCGACTGAAACTACAGTGAATGCCATTGCCAAGTGCCATCCAATGGAAAAGCAGACTCATAAAAACATTACATTGCCCCCATCTTCTTCACTCACTGGGTGTGTAACCATATGACTTCTGGCTCTTCCCCAAAGTCAAAATGACCATGAGAAGTAAATGTTTTGAATTGATTCAGGGCATTGAGACAGCTGCAAAAGCATAACTAAAGACATGAAAAAGGACTTCCAGAACTGCTTCAGAAGGTGGCAAGGACAATAGGATCAGTATATTCAAAGCAAAGAAGAGGATATTGAGGGGTGTTAATGACAATGTATCTTTTACTGTAATAAATTTAAAAAGCTAAACATGCATTGCATTTGTATCATACTTTGTAAGTGTCCCTCCCCCCTAGTATTCAAACCAGAATTACAAAATAGGAAATGAAGGGACAATGACTAGACGTATTATGAAAGTATTATTATTATTATTTTCCCTAAAAATGTTTGCTAGGGTTCTTTTACTGCAGAGCATTGTTCTTCTTAGATGCTAACATTCATTTGGCAGAAGAGAGAGGCTGAAAACTACAGGTCTAAGTGTTAGAAATCATATTTCCTAAACATCAATTAGAGAAAGATATAAGGTATAGTAGTTCCCTCTTATGTATGATTTTGCCTTCTGTAGTTTCAGTTACCATGGTTGACAAGAAGAATAGTGACTGTGGCACAATAGAAATATATTTTTACACCCATGTATTTATATTCACACATAAACATACAACAGTATATGTACCTATATACTATATATGTGTATATATAGAGGAATAGAACAGAGTCTCCTAGTTTTTGTTACACTGCACTGATGTAATTGTTATCTTCTATTAGTAGTTGTTGTTAATCTGTCTCTGTGCCCAATTTATAAATTAAGCTTTACCATAAATATTCATATAGAGGAAAGACATAGTGTGTATAGGGTTCGGCACTGTCTGCAGTTTCAGGCACCCACTGGGGCTCTTGGAATGTCCCTCTTGGTACTATAGATGAGGCAAGTAAGATTTGGAAAGAATGGGATGGAAGGGATTGATAAAAATGCAAGTTTTTTCAGGAAACAACTTTTACATAAAGTAAAGTACATCTGGAAGTGAGGAGCATTACTCTTACACCTAGACTGCGCATCTCTCTCTCTCTGTGTGTGTGTGTGTGTGTGTGTGTGTGTAGAGGGGAGACAGAGAGAGGGTGTGAGATTGAGAAGCAAGCACCATTAAAACTACTTCTGCTGGTCACAGTCACAGCACATTAAGGTCTGCTGAGGCAGAATTGGTCATGAAATCGATCAACACTGAGTTTTGTGTTCGACTCTGGTTTATTTTAGACTGTTTTCTCTAGACATTCTCTGATGTGTTTTTGACTGTGGGAAAACTTATATAGATTTTCCCACCATATTCCAGGGCTCAGGGCTGACTCCCCTGCAGTCGTGCACCTGTTGGGGGTAAGGAGTGATATGGGATGGTATCTGGGCCCAGATTCTGGGCCTGGAAGGTGTTAGTGATGGGAGTTGAGGGTGGGGATGTGGCCCCATTGATCAGCGTGAACTCAGGACTGGGAAGAGAATGAACTTTCAGGTGGGAGATTTTGATGCATTGCAATGGGTAGCTGGAGAAGAAGCAGACAACTGGGCAGGGTAAGAGGTGCTGACACCAGGGTATCAGTTGGGACTTTATATTTATTCTGAGAGGATGGGCTTGGGGATGGGCAGGGAGGGAGGAAGGGAGGGTGAAGAGTGCAGTTATGTTTTAAGAAGTTAGCGCTACAATATGGGTTGGATGAGGGAGAACCTGGAATTAAGAAATGAAGTAAGAGGTCAGTGCTCTGTTTCAAAATGTGATGGCGAGGATAGAGGAGTGAAGGGTTATGGTGGGAAGGAAAATAAAGACAGAAGAATGAAAAGACAGAAAAAAGTTGAATGAATAGTTCAAGATGACTCTTGAGTTCTAAAAATTGGATTGGTTATTCATTCAGGTAGCTTTTCATTCATTCTTTCAACTAACATGTTGAGCAGCACAAGGTGGCGTGCTGCACACTGGGGGAAAGGTGTGCTTGCTGGGGGTTGGCAATCTAATGGAGGCTGTAGACCAAAAAATGGGCAATTACAATAGCTCTGGGAGCATGGAGGGGTGCAGTGCTGGCCAGGAGCTTGGGGACCATAGCTCAGGAAGACTTTTTGGAACAGTGGCTTCTAAGCTGTGAACTAGTCAACAAAGTCACGTATGACAGTAAGGCCAAGGCCACCTACTGTATTTGTGGATGAGGCCATCTGGTTGGCAGCTAGAACATCACAAATGACCTTCCTAAAAGCAGTTTCAGGAGAATTAAAGTTATGGCAAGAGTATTGTTTCAAAATACAGCATATTCAGAGCAAATGTAGGTACAGCAAGGCCAACACCAGGGGACAAGTGCTACTAATAAAAGTTTGGCACCCATAGTGCCCAAGAGAAAGGGGGCATGCCACACAGTTGGGACGACAAGGGGACACAGTCATGGCTCAGGATCAAGGGGAAGGTGACAGGAGCCAGTATTGTGGTTTTGGGGGAAGAGGCAGGCAAGGCAGGGGGAGTAGGTTGGGGTTGACTAGTTTGAGTCGCTTCTGTGAGCTCTGGGGCTTTGGGGTTGTGCATAGGTGTTAGTACCTGCCCTGGGGTGATTAGAGCAGGCGGCTCGTGGATGAGAAGGTGAGCACTCCAGAAAGGAGGTTGTTGGCCCCTGGACTGGTTTTATCTGTGTCTGTCCTGGATCAGCAGCACTCTAGGGTGTCAAAGCGTCAGAATACAGAAAATGATGGACACGGTGAATTTAAATAAGCAGTTAGGGGACAATCATACATAACACTTACCAGACACTATGTGTCACATACTCTTCTTACTAATTTATGTTTCAACTCAATTCTCACAGTATCTTTACAAGTTTAAGTACGACTTTACAGATGAAAGAAACCGAAGTGCAGAAGAGTTGAGAAACTAGAGACAGATCACACAGTCATTGCTGGGCCTGGGGTGCAAGACAGCAGGCTGCACCTGGGCTAGTAGTCTGTGTTATGCCATCTCTGTCATGGGTGCTTAGCATGGCAAAAAAAGGGTATAGATTCCCCCGCTCAGCATGTTAAGGATATGTTGTGATTCTAGATTGCGTTTTCCTCTTTAAAATTCTCCATTCGCTCCTAATGGAGGTAATGGCCTTTTGCAGTATGATGCACTGAGAATCAGAAGGATTTTGAGGCTTTTCCAAAGAAACATCTTGATTCAGCCGGGGAGGCTGACTCTCCACTTCTGCTCTTCGAAGCAGGAACTTGCATTTCTTTCTCTGGGCCGCACCAGCCGGCTTCCCCTGAACACCACGCTCCCTTCATTTGCATGCACACTGAGTGTTTCCAGGTTTCAAGGAATCTTTGCAAGCCTGTGCACTGTTCTTTCTATAAAGAAGGAGGAAGAACAGTCTGTGCTGGGGCCTTTTGGAGCATGGAGCAAATCCAAATGAGATTTACTCGGCAATTATGTTTTCCTTAATGCAGTTTAAAGGAGGCGGTAACTAACAGGGCTTTATTCAGACACTAGCCATTCCTCACCGGTAAATGGTGCTTCACAGGAGAATCATACACAAAGGGTCCTGAAGGTTTGCATTCCAAAAGCTGCAGTGAGTGGGAGAGGGAGCAAGGAGGTGCTGAGGTTTGAAGTATCTGTCCTGGTTTCTGATAACTAGCCTTATTCCTCACTTCTGATAGTTAAGGCTTCAAAAGGTGTTATGGGCTTTAGGTAGCATTAACTCTTTTTTATTTTTATTTATTTATTTTTGTTTTGATTTTGGAGATAGGATCTCACTATGTAGTTCATTCTGGTCTTGAACTCACTGTGCAACCCAGGCTAGCCTTAAACTTGCGGCCATCCTCCTGCCTCAGCCTCCCGAGTGCTGGGATTACAGATGTGTGCCATCAAGCCCAGGTAGCATTAACTCTTCTCGAAGGTCTCTGGAGGCTTTGCTGGAGTCTGGGCTCAGCCTCCAGCCTGGGAAGGCCTCTGGAGGTCTGTGGTGCAAAACACCTACCCTCATCTCTTAAAGGTGACTGGATAGACCCCATTGGGAGAGACTAAACTATAGGCTCACTGTGAATGGAGTAAAGAGTAAGGAGGGAGAAAGAAGAGAGACCCTGGAGGGGACTGCAGTGGAATGCATGTTGTGCCCTCCTGGAGAGTCCTCTGTCAAAACCCTAAACCCTGATGTAATAGCATTTGGAGGTGGGGCTGTTGGGAGGTGATAGGTGATGAAGGTGGTGCCCTATGAAGGGAATCAGTGCCCTTGTAGCAGAGATCCAGAGCTGGCAGGTTTGGTTCTCTCTGCTCTGCCACGTGAAGACATAATGCAGAGATGGCCATCTGTGATCCAGGAAGCCAGTCCTCACCAGACACCAATCCTGCCAGCACCTTGACCCTGGATTTCCTGACCTCCAGAACTGTGAGAAATAGATTGCTGTCTGTTTATTTCTGTTAAGCCAGTCAGACTGTGGTATTTTGTGATCGCAGCCTAAATAGCCCAAGACAGAGACCAAAGGAAAGAGCCTTGCCCTTTTGAAAACCCCACTCCTTCTGGCAATTAGAAAGGGGACCTTGTCCAGGTTGGGTTAGTTACCAGCAAGAGTGGCCTTGACTTGTGCTCCCTTACTGGGTCATCTTGCTCAGATTCATTGCCGTCTGAGCATCTGATCCCCTGATCCCTTACAGTAGGCGGCTCCCTCCAGTATTCACTGCTCATCAGGGCCTTGTTCCTAACTCCATCCTTGGCATTGACTCTCAGCAGCCATGTAGACAGCCAATGGGCTTCCCTGTGCATTGCCAGCTCATGGGAGGGCACTCAGTTTTGGCACAGTGAGAGCAGAAGTAATGGCCTGGACCATGATGCCCTGTGGCCTGGCTCTGGGTCTGCCACTGACCAGCTCTATAGCTTCAGACAAATCACCGAATCGAAGGGAATCGAGACCGACATTTAGAAAACAGGCTCGGGGATAAAAGTAACTCACTGCTAATCATACAAGTAGACTTAATAGTAAATTCCAGGCCTTGGAAACAGACTTTCAGCCCCCAGTTTGTTTCCCTCATACCAGGTTTGTTTGTAGAACGGGGCCAGGGCATCTTGCCCAACCAGCCTCATGGTGGGAAGAACATCTGGATATGCTTTATAAACTGTGAAGCTTCTCAAGGGCGCAATATCTATTTAAATAGTTTTAAATTTTGAGGTTAATTTACATATAATAAAGTTCAACTTTCATAAGTATGCAGTTCTGTGAGTTTTGACGAACACAAGCTTGTAACCATCCCCCATTCCAGGATATAGAGCAGTTGCCTCACCTCTAAAAATTCCATTTTTACTTTGCTGTCAGTCTCTCTTCCCGCCCGCTGCTGCTGGCCACCACTGGTCTGTTTTCTGTCCCTATAGTTTTGCCTTTCCTGTAATGTCACATGAGTGGAATCATACAGTATGTAGCCTTTTTGCCTATCTTCTTTCACTTCACTTAATGCATTTGAGAATCATCACGTTTCTGCATTTAGGAGAGCTTTGCTACTTTTTATTACTAAATAGTATTCCACTGTGTGGACAGAGTACAGTCTGTCTTTCCATTCACCAGGTGAAGTACATTTGGGTTGTCAGTTTTTGGTGATCATGGATAAGACTACTATTTTATAATAATACAAATGGAGAAGGCATTTTGTAAATTCATTAGGTCGATTTGAGATTTTACAGTGACTGGGAAGGAGGTGCTCCAGGCATTTAAATGAGCCAGGTCTGCCAGGCATGGTGGTCCATGCCTGTTATCCCAGCACCCGGGAGGCTGAGGCAGGAGGATCGCTGCAAGTTTGAGGCCAGCCTTGGCTACATAGTGAGTTTGAGGCCAGACTAGACTACATGGCGAGACCCTGTCTCAAAAGAACCAAAAATAAAAAAATAAATAAATAAGCCAGGTCTGGGCCATTGAGTGTCCTTCAGAATTCAGGATCATCCAACAAAAAGATGTTTTTCTGTTTCCTGCAAGACTTTTGGTTGTTTAAATGGATATTCGTATGTGACAACTCTGTTAATAAATACCCAAACATAGAAATGAACTATATTTTATTTGTAAATACAGACTAATTTTTTCTAGACTTAGTATGCATGGAATTCTCCATTAATGCAATTACTAAGTAAATCAAGAAGATGATGCTTTGTTTCAGTCACAATTTTATGTGCACAGTTTCATAAAATCACATCACCCTTCATCCTTCTTGGCAACTCGCTTGTGGTATCCGAGTTAGTAACACAGCACTCCTATATTAATCTACATTGGTACTTGCTGTGTCCATGGTGATTCTACATGAAGGTGTAATCATCCAGCTGTTTCATTATGTCTTCCAGTTTAGTCATGCTCGAGCATTTGCATAATGAAATACTGTTTTATTATAAATTACTTTCTTTTTATTACTCCTTTCTATTATAGTTAGGGAGTTATATGGATTTTTAAAAACAATTAGGTATGCAGTTATAGAGATGTATAAATTTCATTTGCAAATAGAAAAGGAAGGGACATTAAAAAGTCTTAATTATAGAAAGAGAGTATTGGTTCCTGCGGAGTTGGGACCCTTTACTCTTTACAAGAGTTCGGTGTTGAAGACACTTTAGCTACACAGACGGGGTCCATGTCCTGCGTGAAAGACAGGTGGGCAGATGGAAATTTTAGGAAAATAATTCATGTTTTGGAGCTTGATATGGTGCAGAGCTAGTTCTTTAGGTCATATCCAGAGGAATGTAGAAATATAGTCAGCTGGGAAATATTTATTGAGCACCTGTTGTATACCAGGTGAATACCATCTCTATCTACAAGGAGAATTCTAGTGGTGTTAATGGCGGTGATGGAGAGTATACAAACAAGCAATATTTGTATATACAAATGAACAGAAAAGAAAATTTTCAGGCATGATTACTGCTAATACAAAAATAAAATAAATAATAGGTTTACCAAGGGTATCCAGGAAGACCTCTGAGTCAGAGTTAATGCTGAAAAAGAGGCAGAGCTGCAAGATCCAGGGAAAACATTCTAAGCACAGGAAACAGCAAGGACAAACGGTCTGAGGTGAGAAGGATTTCAGCATGCTTTGGGGACAAAACTAAAAAGATTCAATGTTGAGAACATAGAAATAAGGAAGAGTGGGGAGAGATAAGAGTCAGGACAGCATGGTCCAAATTGTGTAGGGTTTCATAGATCACAGTTAGGTGTTAGAATGTTGTTGTTTACAGTGAAAGCCTTTGGGAATTGTAGAATGTGAGGATGCTGTAAATGAGTTATGCTTTGAGAGGCCATTCTGGCTTCCCTGCAGGAAGAGTGAAGAGAGAGACCAGCTAGGAAACTGGTATTGAAGAGAGATGGTGGAGGCCTAGACCAGAGTTAAGGCAGTGGAGAAGGTAGAATGGCCAGGGCACATGGGTATGGTTACTTTCTGAGTGTGAGGAAGCAGCAGACTCTAAAGTTTTTGATCTGAGCATTTCGGGGGGAGGTAGTACCATTTAGCGAGAAGGGGAAAATTAGTGGAGATGGAGTAAATGAGTTTCTCTTGGCCAAGTTAAGTTTGAAACACCCATTAAATATCCACAAAGAGAGAGATCAGTAGTTGGGCAACAAAGGTAGAAGAGAGATGCTAGCTGTAGGTAGAGATTTGAGAAACATTAGCAGAGAAAATTTTGGTAAATTAGTGACCATTGTGGGAGTGTAGTGTTTAGATCGTCCCAAGTCTCCACTAAGATATAGAACAATGAGATTAAAAAATAAAAATTAAAAACCAGAGCCGGGGCTGTAGCTTAATGGTAGTCTTTTTGCCTAGAAAAGACCTGGGTTCAATCCCTAGCACCATAAAAAGCAAAACAAAAACTCCATCAAAACTGAAAGCCCAATAAAATTGGGTTTTTACAATAAAATCATGTGACAGGGCATTCCCATAAAATCCAAAATACAATAAGGTAGGGAGGAACCATTAACAAATACAAGTCTAGTCTGTTTTGGTGTCTGTGCATAGAAAGGAAAAGGAAGATGGACTTGAGAACAGAAGCAACTCAAACTAGCTACATATATTCACTGGAAAGTGTGGGCCAATAGGAGAAGAGCAGTGGAAAGCAGGACTGTTTCTGTTCACTCGGCAATAGGAGAGTGAGGAAGCCCACCGATGCACTGAAGGAAGGGGCTAGAGCAGCCCAGTTCTGCATAGTCTCAAAACTGACTGTCAGGGCTTTCTTCCAGGTACCTACCAAAAACAACTTGTTGGGAGTGGAGCAAAAGTTATACAGGATCAGGATAATAAAGACAAAAGAAATAGAAAGTCCAGATAAGGGTCGGAGAAGGGAATAAAACTAGGAAATCTCAGAAAGCAAAACAACATATTTTAACGCTGTATAAAACAAAATGTAAGCTCTGTGGAGTTAGAAAGGATATCTGAACAAAGCCTCTGTCAAACAGTACAGAAAACTTCCTTCACATAAAAATGAAATGATTGCATCCAAATCCTATAAAAGTTATTGTAAGAAAGAGAGAATGACGAGTATAACATCCCTACAGACAATGAAAGCACACCAGAAGAAAGCGCAAAAACACAGGACAGATGAACCCAAAACGTGTGTTAGTAAGATCTCCACTGCTGTGACAAAATACCTGATGAGTCAAAAGGAGGAAAGACTTACCTACATTTTGGTCCACAGCTCCAGAGGTTTCAGTTCTTAGCTGGTTGGCTCCAGTGTTTTGGGGTCTGTGGCAAGGCTGAACATTGTGTTGAGGCCTGTGTGAAGGAAGAAAGCTGCTCACTTCATGAAAGCAGAGAGACAGAGAGGGAGAGAGGAGGGGCTGGAGTGCCAAGATCTCCTTCAGGGGCACATCCCCCAGTGACCTATGACTAAGCCTTCACCACATGGGTCTTTGGGGGCATTTAAGACGCAAACAGTAACAATACCCTGTAACAGTGATGGCAAACCTTTTAGAGCGTTCAGTGATAGCAAACACCCTGCTGTGGCATGTGTGCCCTAGGTTCCCACCACTGCCCAATAACAGGCAGCTTTATGATGAGTCCAAAACACTTAAGATGATACAAGATGTGGACTATAGCATGAATCAGCAGAAAAACTTAGAAATGGGCTGACAGAATTCAAGAACAATTAGAGATAGAAGAAAAAACCACAATATTATAAATGAAAACAAAACTACAAGAACACATAGACACTATAAATAATACTGGGTGACATAAAAGGCAGAAGGGAAGGAACATTTTAGAATCAAAAGGAAATCAATAATGAGATATAAATGACTTGAGAGAAAATTTTCAACATATGTCAGAGATAGACAAAGAAGACCCAATATGCAGAGAATAGGCATCTCTGAAGAAAAAAATGCTAAGGCAAAGCAACAACAAGTCCTAACCAGGTGTGTGAGCCCAGCACTCTGGGAGGCTAAGGTAGGAGAATCACAAATTCCAGCCCAGGTCAGGCAACTTAGTGAGTTAGTGAGACCCCTTCCAAAATTAAAAAGCAAAGGAACTCAGTGTGAAGTTGTGTACTAAAACAAAACAGAACAAACAACCCCCCTCCCACATTCATGAATTAAAAAGTCTCATGAAATGAAATATGTCTGTTTAAAGCTGTATATTGAAAAAGCATACTATGTGTCTGAGAATATTGGCCTAGAAGGACTGAAACATTCTAGTAAAATTACTGGGCCTTGAAGAGTAAGAAAAAAGAATCCTTTGCATAGCTGAGCAAAAAAGTAGGTGACTTATATGAGAAAGCAAATGATACTGTTGCCAGACTTTTCTGTAACCATATGTTATGACAGAAGAAAATGGAGTAGTATTAAAGATACTCAAAAAAGAAAATGTGAACATGAGCCAAGGATTTTATATTCAGCAAAGTTGACCTTCAAGGATAAAGAATACAAACTATTATTAATTAGCATAGCATATAAGAACTCAGAGAATATTTTTTCCATGAGCCCTTCTCAGGAATCTGCTGGAGGATGAGTTTCAGACAACCAAACTGGAGAGATAACTGACACAAGCCCGTGGTGAGCGTTAACCCTGCATTTACATGTGGAACCAAGACTGAGGGCAAAGAGATGTATTATGTCGTGTGATGACAAGGTGACCTGACAATGAAGATGCAGTATTAAAATGAGAATGGAGATAGTATTTTTAAAGCATCTTAAACTTTTATGATTTGCTACTAGTGGTATTAGTATTATCATTCTGAGATTGTTGCATGTATAATACGGGATAAAGCAAGGCAATAATTGTAGGTCATTCTAATTACACAATTTCTTTGCCCTTAAGGACTAGGATTTTCAGTTCAAAAGAACTACAGAATAATATAGAACAGGTAATGTTCAGCTGAACTTGAAAAAAGATAAATATATAAATACATAAATATCTTCCCCTGTGCTCTGTCTGCTGTAAAACTAGAAACTATCACCAATAGATGCAGTGAGTGTCCCTTATACCAGATTGTGGTCATAATCTACCATTTTGCTACAGAAAGAAATCAGGGCTTCTGGGAGAAATGGCTAACCCACGTCCGGGCAGGAGATGAATAGGTGAATCTGGAACAGGTCATGTCAAGAGGACATAAGAGTCAACTTAGAGAGATTCCCACTGGCCAGAGATGAGAATTTGGGCTCTAATAAGGATAGTAATGGCCATGGATTGAAACCCATGTTTAAGCAGAGGTTTACTACTTCTGCATTAATGGGTTCGTAATACAGTAATATATTAAAGTTAACTAGTCATATTATGACAGTGATAAGGAACTAGTTTATCTTGAAAACTAAGCAAGTAAAAGGCAATAAGCATTTATTCTGTCATTCTTGTCTGAACTGTACTCCTGAGTAGCCAAATAATAGATGAAGGGCAGCATCTTCATATAAAATTATTCTAGCCAATATGTGAAAACTAAAATGAATTACGGATCTAGAATCAGGATTTTAGATGTTGAGCACCAATGGCTGCTAATACAAAAAAAAAAAATCAGAAAGCAGACATTGTAAAGCAGACGTTGCTCCTGATGAAAGAGCATAACATCACCACCATATTGGTTCAAGGGATTAATCTTGACCCTGATTAAGCCTCAGAATTCAGGAATACAAAGACATATTAAACTGCACATGAGAGCAGGCAAAGCTACAGTCTCTAGGAATACATTTGGGAGGTAAAGTAATAAAAGAACACACACATGGAAGTGATTAGACAAAAAGTAAGATAATAGCTACTTCTGGAGAAGAAGAGGCTGGGGTGGTGATGGGGGTGTAGAAGACTTTCTGGGTTCTGTCTCTTTTGGGGGCATTGTTGGGGATCGAACTCAGGGCCTTGTACTTGCTAGGCAGACACTCTACCAGTGAGCTAAATTCCCAACCCCAAAATTCTGTATCTTAACCTTACAGTCATTCACTAAACAATTTGCTTTGTATGATTTTTTGTATCTATATTTTACAATAAATGCTGAAAAAAATCAAAACAAGAAAAAGTTATGAAAATGTAAGTGGAATTTAAAGCCACCGGAGTGAACGAGCTCATTTGGAAGAAAGTATAGATAAGGACACCAGCCCAAGGCTGAGCGTCGAGGGCATTCCAGCATTGGAAAGTCTGGTCGAAGGAGAGATTGAGGAGGAGTGGTCACTGAGGCATACATTAGCCCATTTTCTGTCACTGTATAGTGAAATACCCAAGCAGGCTACCTTTATAAAGAAAAGAGGTTTATTCAGCTCCTGCTGGTGGAGGATGAGATTTTAAGATTGGGGGATTGGGCCCATGGATCCAGTGACTGGTGAGGGCCCAAGGCAAGTGGCATTACAATGGCAAGTATGAATGTAGGAGCAAGAGAGAACATCACCAGACAGGAAGTCAGAGAGCTGGGTAGGACCAGCTTGCTCTTTTTATAACAAGCCTTTCTCAAGAATTATCTCAGAATCCTGAGAGAACTATTTTAATCTCTGTGAGAGCAGGGCCCCCAGTGACCCAGGGACTGTCCCTTAGGCCCTTCCTCTTGAAGGCCCTACCACCTCTTAGTGCCTTGTGGAGGACCAGGCCTCCAACACATGAATTCTTGGGGGACAAACCTCATCCAGACCACAGCCGGGCAGAGACACAACAGATGAGCGGGACGTCGGGGGAATTTAGGGAAGAATGTGAGAGGCTTAACAGGTCAGCACTGCAGGGAGACTCCACAGAGTGAGCACAGACCATGACTCCCGGACTTCGGTGTGGTGCAGGTGTGACTAAGTATGTACTGTCCCCGAGTAGAAGAGATAGAAGCCCAGTGGGGTGGGTGGAGGTGAGAATGAAAGTGACATGGAGGCAGGGAGTAGAGACAACAGTTTTAAGGGTGGAGTGTTCTACATGCAGGGCCATGAGGGTAGAAGACACTGCGCTTGTGGGCAAGAGCAGCCACCTGTTGAGAGAGGATGCCAGTCAGATCAAAGCTGTCAGCTGGGATTTCTGATGTTCATCACCGCCTGCTTTGGTGAAGCCAAGAGAACCAGTTCTCCCTGTGTCTTGTTTGTGCCTTGCCTGTAAAGGCCAGTCAGAGTCATTTTTCATCCCAGTAATGCAGGAGGGCCTGGTGCTAACAAAGAGGGAGAGCAGGACTAGTGGGGATGCGGCCAGTGGGAGCAGACCCTGGCTGCTCACTGTAAGGGATCACAGCAGCCTTCTGCTCTTTGAAAGATTAGAGCTGAAAAGTTGGGGCTGGGAAATTTTGCAGCAGGCTGGAGAGCCTCTTCAGATCGGCATAGCAATTTAAAGGAGTTATTTGTAGCCCTTGGTCCATCCCAGCCTGGTGTTCTCCCCACCCTTAGCTATCCACCCTACCAATGGACAGAGCTGATCCTGCAGGATGGCCAAGGAACAAAGAGCTAGGCTTGGGTTTGCTCATCTGTATAGAAACAGTAATGGCACCTGCCTCATAGAATTGCTGTCGAGGATGAGTTACTGTGCTTTTAAGTGTTTAGAAAAGCACTGACCATCCTACCTGATCTGGCCTATAAGCTTCCTACGGGTCACCCCCTGCTTTACTGCCCTCTATCAGGGACCAAATGCAGGTCTGCGCCTAGCTCTAGATGCACCCCCCCTCCACGGAGGTAAAAGGGACCCCAGAAATGAGTCTCTAGATGAGTAAACTGAAATTCACTGGGGAGAAGTCTTTTTCTACTGCTAGAATTTTCTCTCCCATTCTGTATTTCTCTGAGACACAGTGTTTAGATATCTCTTATTTTAATGTAAGCCTGTTGAGGCCATTGTATTATGTGCCACTTGGGGGCCTAAATGGATATAGGTGTGTTTTATTCGTAGCCTATCTCTCCTTAGATGATTATGCTTTGCATCAGTTATACCGATGTAGTTGTTTTCTGGCATTTGTAGTGAACTTAAACTAAACTGGGCTAATCACATGGCTGCCTAATGTCTAGGGCAGGCCTAAACTAGAGGTAACTTTTGGGACTCTAACCCAAGTCAGGCTCACAGGCACACACACGGACCAAACCTATTACCCTTGTCATGGGACTGTGCTCCAGCCAGCTGACCTCACATGTGCTCCAGCCTTGTTTACCAAGACAGCCCACCTGGCAGCCAAAGCCTGTGATTGGGAAGTGCAGATGGCTGGTTTGCATGGCACGAACAGCTTGGAACCTGGACTACACAGACAATTGGCTGAACTTTTGCAGATCCACCCAGATGTTTGGCATCACTGACGGTGCAGATTGTCTCTCCTTTAGTGTCTGAGCATACTCTCAACCTCAGGTGATCTTAATAAAATGCCTGTGCCTGGCTGGACTCTAGAATCTGCAACTCTTAGGGCTAAGCAGAGCATTGGGGTTGTAGTAAGGCCACTGGGAAGGTCATCGCTGTCCAAGCGTCCGCTTTTTATTTGAAGCACAGCTGGCCTCTCCTATTGGCAGTAGCTCTCAGTTCCTGCCTTCTGCACTGGATTAGCAGAGCCTCTAGCTGGAGTAAAGGTAGAGACTGGAACCTCCCCACAGAAACGTGCTGACCATACGTCACCCACAGCTGTCCCATGGTCCTGCTTCTATTGGGACTTTGGTCATTATGCTCCACAAGGCACTGTGCCCATATAAAGCCCTAGCCAGGACAGGATGGGTGAACCACCAGGAAGTAGCCAGGAATTCCCTGGTAGCCTGGGAGGAGGTCTCTGAGACCTGTGTTTCCGAATAGCTGAGTGCCTCTTAGGGAAACAGGAGCACTGTCCCTTTGTCCCCTTGCCCGTTTGTCAATACCCTTCAGTTGAATGCCTCAGTTAGTGGGTCTGTATAGTACAGTGCCCCTCCTTCCTTCTGTCCGTGTGCTCTGAAAAATGCTTTGATTGTTGCTCATTTCCTGGGTCACTCTCACCTTAGCATAGAGAAGACGTCTGGGTTTTTTGTTTGTTTTGTTTGGTTTGGTTTGATTTGGTTTGGTTTGGTTTTATGTGAACCCAGGACTGAGGCTGCATTGAGACTGCCTCACATTTCTGGGGTATCTCTAGTGAGGCCAGGTCCCTAAGCATCTGAGGGAGTTGGGCCTCTGTGGGTTGTGTGGGGTACATACCCAGGCATCTTCCCTGGGGCAGGTTACTAATAAATGCTCCAGAACCACACTGCTGTGTTCTTCTCCTCCCTCATATAATTGCTAGTACGGAGCATTTATCATGTGCTAGGTGTGGTTCTGAGCATGCATGAACTCATTTTCCATCCACAGCCTCCTCATTGTACAATTGAGGAATTGGAGGCATAGAGAAGTTCAGAAACTGGCCTGACTTTTCACTCCTTTTGTTGCCTTTTTGTCTGAAAGGAGCCACTGTTCCTGCGAATGCTGGGTCAGATATAAAATGCCTTTAGTTCTCATGGACAGCCGTGTATATGGATGTGTGCATCACACACATATCAACAAGTAGCAGTTCCCGTGTGTGTTGATTTTCGACACTGTGACAGAATATTTGAAACAATCAACTTTAAAAGAGGAAAGGTAGTTTTGGCTCATGGTTTTGGAGCTTTCAATACATGGTTCCTTGGCCCTGTTTCTTTGGGCCTGTGGCAGCACAGTAGATCATAGCAGGAACATGAAGTGGAAGTTGCCTGTTCACTTCATGGCAGCTTCGAAGCAAAAGGGGGCCAGGGTCCCAATATCCACTTCAAGAGTATGCCTCCAGTGGCCTAAATTCCTCTAATAAAGCCCTATCTCTTGGAGGTTCTGCCACTTCCCTGTACTAGTACAAGCTCGTGACCAGGCCTTCAACACATGGACCTTTGGAGGTCCACTTTGTACAAGTGTGCACAGTGTTCAGTTTGGAGGACACTTTCAAACTGTAACATCTTTCCATTCATTCAAACAATCAAAGCTCATTGAGCCCTAGTGAGCCTTGTGGTGGATGCTGGGGCTTAGAGAGGAGTACAGTGCTATCCCTGCCCTGGAAGGGTTCTCAGGTTAAAAGGAGACACGGTCCTGTAATTACCCAGTGCTTTAGGGTAGGTGTGGTTATAGTTATATGCTGTCTACCGTGAAGACACTTATGAGAACCAAACATGACCTGAGAATCTGAAGGTGGAGCTCTCATCTCAGGAACTTGGAAAAAGGTTGTTGTGAAAGAATCTTGGAGTTATCATAAGGAAGACCTGGGCTTGAATCCTAACTCTATCCATTAGTGGCTGGGGATTTGTTGCAACTTCATGTGGCAAAGGGCCACCACAAAGTTCAGCTTGTACAAGGTCTCAGAAATATTACTGGAATTTTTTTTGGATGAACCAGGTCTGTGACCTTGAACAAGTCAGCAAATCTCCTTGGCCCCCTCGTTGTCCCATTTATAAAATGAGAGTGATGGTATTGCCTTGACTACTTTAAAAAATGGTAGTAAGGGAGAAAATGATTTGCTGTGGATGGAAGAACTTTAAAATGTGAACTCCTACCTGTATTTTAGTGACTAGCACCATGAGGCCAGAGTAGGAGTTTTGTGGAGGGAAACCCGGATCTCTGAATTAAAGGCACAAATGGTGGAATTAGTCATTTTAGGTGCTCAGCTGAAAGACCCTAGAGACAGTGAGAGTCAGATACAATTCTCAAGACACGCTACTCCGTTCTGTGAAATAATTGTAAAGTACTTGGCAGTCTTTTATAAATACTAATAACAACAGCCTATGAAGTTTCCAGGGGGAGCAGGCCTGACAGGAACGTTAATGATTCTTTGGTTGTATGTTAAAGCCAGCTCCATCAGACTGTGGATATCAGCTGCTGGGACTTGAGGATGTCCAGGAGACTGGGGCTCAGCTTCCTCCTTTCCCATGGACCAGGGCCTGAGCACTGCAAGATCCCTGACACCGCCGCCCATGTCAATCAGTCAAGTTTATCGTTTAGACATTTTACTTGACGATTTTAATTAGTACTAAGCAGGTAGGAAGAAAGTGCTGGAGGGCATTTTTTCTGGCTGGTGGAAGAAGAGTGGGGCTGTAGACAACAGGACAGCAGGAATAACTTTAGCCACCGTTTAGGTGGTGCCGGCTCTAGGCAAAGCAGGCAGTACTAGTGTTTCAGCAGCTGAAAACTCACCAGAGAATAGAATGTTCTTTTTCCTGGGAAGAGGAAATGAGGAAGCAGGAGGAGAGACGGGTGTAAGGAGTAGGATTGTGCAGGGTGGAGGGGATGGCTTTGTATGAAAGACTCACAGGGAGATTTATGTGGAAGTTAGTGCTGGAGAAAGCCACAGTTCTAAGTGGAATATTAATGTTAGGGATACGCGGAGGGAGGGAGAAGGGAAAAGGCTGACGACGCTCGCCATGGGAGAAAGCTTTGTTAAGGTGTTACGGCTCCTCCGCCTCACTGGAGTGAGAGTGGCCTTTTATCCCTTAGCCGCCCCCCCCCCTTTCGTGACGTTGGGGTTTGAAAAGTGCGTGTTTAGGGTTGGTCCTTTCTACATGGGGTGTTTGGGTGGTGGGTAATGCCCCTGGGTAAATTGGCACGACAGACCTAATTGAGGGCTCTAAGTCGGGGGAAGGGGTCATTGTTTCGGCGGGAGATTCTGTTTCCCTAGCATAGAGACGGGAGAAGGAGGTTTAACCAGCCACGGCCATTTTGGGCATCTGGGGTGGGTCATCCTAATAATTAATGGCATCCATTTTCTTGCCATCTCCTGCAGGAACACTTTGGAAGTGCAGGGGAAAAATCGCTTTGCAGTAATAACTGTTATTTATGTAAGAGAACAGCATTGGATGTATCAAAATGTGAGGTTTCAAGGTAATAACTGGACCCTCAGAATCATCATTATCTATTTAAAAGGCAATTTCTGGGCTTGGAAATTGATGGAAAAAATGCCCAATCCTACCACAGTAGTAAATAAATTTGCGTTTCATTTTTATGATTTGATTTCATTCTGACTCCGATGAGATTTGATGACAGAAGAGAATTGAGGAGAGATGTAACTGGGAGTGACTTTTCTAGAACATCCTTGTTGATGTCCAAATAGGACTGTTGGGTAGAGCCCTCTTGTTTCCATACTGGTCACAGCTGGAGGGAAAGCAATGGAGATGGAAGAGGCAACTCCTGCCTGAGTTCACTGGGCATCTTCTAAAAGACTTATTCCCAAACCCAGTAATTCTGCCTCTCCCCCACCTGCCAAGTTAAACACCATGGGTGAACTTGTTCTGGAGTTTTTTCCTATTCATATTACACCCATAGCATTGTTTCTTTCAAAAAACAGGGTACATTCTATTCATATTGTCTTGCAGCATACCCTTTTCATTGTACTGTGAACAGCATCCTTTTGTATCAGTTCATTTAAATCTATACTTTGTTCTATGGTCTGTATTTTAAGTATCCCCAAAACCATGTTTTGAAGGCCTGGTCCCTAGTGTGGTCCTTTTGGGAGATGTGGAATCTTGGGAGGTGGGGCCCCATGGGAGGTCTTGAGGCTATGGGGGTGGTGCCTGGAAGGGGATAATGGTACCTCTCTCTCTTGCTGTGAGGTGAGTAGTTTTGCTTCTCTGTATGCACCTACCGTGATGTACTACCTTGCCGCAGGCTCAAAAGCAACTGAAACCTCTAAAACTATGAGCCGAAATATACCTTCTCTCTTTATAAATTGATTAATCCATATATTTGTTATAGTGATGAAAAGCTGACTAATACACCTACATCCTTTTCCAAGCTGCCTTTATGTGAGTGTATCATCATTGTAGTAACTTCCCCTCTAGGTGGATGTGTGAGTTGTTTCCATCCCTGTACCTGAGGCTTTGTACCTCTGGAAGAGCATTTCTAAAGAGTAATTCCTAGAAGTGAAAGAATTGGGTGAAAGTGTATAGACATTTTAAATTAGAATCAGTTGAGTGCTTTTGACCTTGAAAAATGAGATCTGACAGCCTCGCTCCTCCAGCTCAAGTGGAATATTGTGATGTCACCACTGAGTAAGACTGCAAAAGACCTTTTAGGAATTTGTGACTTTCCTTATTTAGGGGCCAGGACAAGGGTTGAGAAAGAGGTGGAACTGGCCTTGGAGTGTGGGCTGTTTGGCCTCCTCCCCACTGATGGTGTCAGTGGTGAGGCCTGACAAGTGTTCAAGAGGATAATGATCAGTCCTTGCTCCCTTATCTGCCACCAAATGCTGATGATGCACATGGAACTTGGGGGCATGACATCTAACCAGCATTGAGCTTCCATCTTTGCTGCTAGTGAACTCAGGGCTTGGGTATGTTTTTAACTCTTTCCAGGGTCAAATAGGGACCATTAAACATACCACACTGAATTATTGTGAGGATTTTTTTTTTTTTTTGCAGTACTGGTTATCAAACCCAGAACTTTTCACTGACCTACTTCCCAGCCCTTTTTATATTTTGTATTTTGAGATAAATTCTCACTAAGCTTCCCAGGTTGGGCTTGAATTTGTGATGCTTCTGCCTCAGCCTCCCAGAGTGCTGGGATTATAGGCAAGTGCTGCCACGCTCAGCTTGTGGATTAAATGTGGTAATTCTTATAGTAATGCTTTATAGATTAGTGCTACTTAAATGTCAGTGCCTTTATTAGTAATGATTGTGAGGTTTCCTTAGAGCTGACAAAAGTGTCCCTGCCCTCCCCTACCTCTACCACTGTGCTCAGAGCTCTAGGGTCTGAAGGACAGATACATGGTTTTCCTTCTTTGTCCTTTGACCTTGGGAAATGCGTTAAATCTCTGTAGGCCAGAGTTTCCCTTTCTGAAAACTTGAAAGAGGCACAGTTGTCTTGGAGACTCAGCCTTGTGGAGGTTAGTAGCATCTTTAGCCAGAGAACATCTACCCAGTTTGGTAAATCTGAGCAGGGGTGTGCTGCCAGTCTCCTAATAGAACATGCGACAGGGAGCTACGCAGCTAAGCAGAACAGCTAGGTAGACAGTGAGGTGTAGATACATAGGTAAGCAGCACAGTAGGGAGGTAGGTAGACCAGAAAGACAGGTAGAAAGGATTAATAGGAAGCACAAGTAGATAGATAGGTAAGTAGGAAAGGTAGGTAAGTAAGTAGGTAGGATAGACAGGTGGGTATATAGAACAGGTAGATAGATGGACAGGTAAATAGATGTGTAGGTAAGTGGGACAGATGGCAAGGTACGTAGGAAGGACAGGTAGATAGGTCATAGGAACAGAACGAAAAGAACAACTCTTCCTCCACGCTATTGTGTCATAGCCAGCGGGAAAAGGCCCTGTGCCCTCAGAGTGTAAGGACACAACACACTGAGTGCTGGTGCAGTCAGTGGAGCTAAGGGACTGTCCTAGGGAGCGGATGGGCAGGGGCTTATGCTTGCTCAATCAGCTCCACTGCAGAGTAATCAAGAAATATCTATGAGTCAAGTACATGGGCCATCAAGGTCTCTTCAACATCATCAAGATCACTGGATTCCTCAGCAGAAAGATGGGCAGAGCACAGGTTTGTCACCTGCTTTTAGCATTTCAGACACAGACAACTCTTGAATTAATAAAGTTACTCCATGGAGGCAAGGACGGAGGATGGCAATGGTTAACAGAATTTTCATGTTACAGCATCGGACTCCTGGCTTGGCAACTGCTAAGCTGTGTGATGTTGCACAAAATAATTAACTACTCTGAGCTGGGTTTTTTCATATCTATAATAAGGATAATTATGGCTTTCTCATAGTCTTGCTGTGAGAATTAATTGAGATAAGTGTCTAAAACATAGGAAGACTTGGTAAAGTATAGCAACCCAAAGTAACAACTGTATGTTGTTGCCGAACTCTAACAAGCGGTTAAGGCCCACCAACTCAAGCCTTTCTTGGAATCAGCAGACATGACTGTCTTGATGTGCTAACAACCCCTCATGAGTGCCATGATCATCAGTTAAGGAAACAAGCAATTAGGGGCAAGTGGAAGACTTCCGCAGCACATTCTATCAGTCTACTGGTCATTAGTTCGCATTATTGGGAAGCTGATTAACAGCATGTCCCAAGCCACTTGGCTACTTCAGTGCTAAGCCAGACCTCTGTGTGCCTGGCTGTCCTGACTTGTTGCAGTCTCCTCCACTCCTCGGGTTTGTGACAAAACGACTCAGTGTTAAGGGCGGTAAAGATGTCTGGAAGGAAGCCAGACAGTGATGGAGAAAGTCCAAAACCTCATAAATGGATTACCCTAGATGTAAAGTCTGGGGTGTTAAGGTGATTTGAGCTGATGAAAACTTAGACAAATAGCTGAGGTTTTAGAAATTGCTTTAGAAGTCTCCAGGACAATACGGGAGGTGAGAGGAGGAGCAGAGGTGTGCAGACTGCCAAGATTCCTGCTTCCATTCAGCTATCTTTCTTGTGGTAGTTTTGCTTAGTGGTTTATTTTGAGCACTGCCCAATATTATCATTAGTAATAGTATTGTGGTTCAGTATCATGACCATTATTTTGAATTGAGTCAGGTGATTTCTTTGTTTCTTTTTTGTGGTATGGGGGATTAAAGCTAGGACCTTTGCACTGACCTATATCCTCAGCCCTTTTTTAGTCTTTCTTTCTCTCTCTCTTTATTTCTTCCTTCCTTCCTTCCTTCCTTCCTTCCTTCCTTCCTTCCTTTCTTTCTTTCTTTCTTTCTTTCTTTCTTTCTTTCTTTCTTTCTTTCT